>MU191724.1:9761-33710 GCA_016904865.1 Pissodes strobi
ATTTTGGTTAGTCGTCCGATCAACTTGCGGTTAGTTTCCCCGTCCTAGATCTGTGTTTAGTTTTACTTAGTCTCAAACTATTTTAGCCATTTGAGTCGGTTCCGATACGTTATAATCAAGTTTAATAAATTTGGTTAGTTTTGGTTAGTTGTCTATTCAACTTCCGGTTAGTTTCACTTAGTCTCAAGTTATTTTACCGACTTGAGCCGATTTCGATACGTTTTAAAGAGTTTTAATAGATTTGGTTAGTTTTGGTTAGTCGTCTAATCAACTTTCGTTTAGTTTCACTTAGTCCCAACTTATTTTAGTCATTTGAACTGGTTCCGATACGTTCTAATGAATTTTAATAGATTTGGTTAGTTTTGGTTAGTCATCCAATCAACTTTCGGTTGTGGGTAATATTCAGTTAATGTCAGTTAGTTTTAATTTTAGTCATTTCAATCGGCACCGATACGTTATAATCGAATTTAATGGTTTTGGGTAGTTTGGTTAGTCGCCAAAATTCGTTCGTTTTGGTTAGTTTTAACTTACTTTAATATTTTTAATCTGTTCGGATACGTTTTTTTTTGGGGCTTTTGGTTAGTTTCGGCAAAGATCCACATAGATCTTTGGTTTCGGTTAGTCATTGAATCAACTTTCGGTTAGTTTCAGTTAGTTCCAATTTATTTTAGTAATTTGAACTGGATCCGATAGGTTATAACCAATTTTAATTTTTATGGCTAGTTTTGGTTATTCGCCAAATTTCGGTTACTTTGAGTTAGTTTTAACTTACTTTAATTTTTTTAATTTGTTCCGATTCATTTGAACCCTTTTTGTGGTTTTGGTTACTTTTAGTTAGTTTGGGTTAGTTTGGGTTAGTCGTTCAATCAACTTTCGGTTAGTTTCAGTTAGCTTTAATTTATTTTTGTCATTTGAACCGATTCCGTCCTCAGAAACAGACTAACACGATCTCTCACGTATATTACGTGATGTGCCAAATGTAGCATGCACTTTTAGCGATTTGATACCCCATAATAGAAAAACAAAAACAGTTCCAATGTTAAAAATCGTAGAACATATTTCTTCATTTCCTATGAAAAGTGGTCATTATACCACTCGTGAAGTGCTTTACCTAAACCTGTTAGGATCATGTGGAATCTGTTTATAGAAAAATACCCTGATTTACAAAATAGAGTCAAATATAAATTATCCTTCGCATCTCCGCCATCCCTCATTACACTTTGTAGTATACAACTTTTTCCCAATCGGTACAATTTTTAAAGAAGTTATCTAAAAACATGGTGATTCGGCCGACCCTGGCTAGCCGCTCGAGCTGATGCGTCATTACAATTTTGTACCGGTCGGTGACAAGCAAGAATCCGTAAATCGGTCCTTTCTTTTGGTTTTAAAAAGAAAAATGCCTAGAAATCGTATTTCTAGTATAGTGAAGTGTTAGTGATACGTCTTGCTCGCAAAGGAGGCGAAAAAAGGGGGCAATATTCATCGGAAGAAGCGAATCAGGGGGTGAGTCCATATAAGATTATATGCCAAAATTTCAAATATACATAAATACCTGGTTATTTTAAATATATAAAAACAGAATCTCTCGTATGAAAGCAAACTAAATGTGTATAATACTAAACTGAGTATTATGAATAAATATGACACTTGTAACCCTTATTTTTTTACTTAATAAAATTGAAAAGGAAAATACTCTCAAACTTCTAAAACTAACTATACTTATTAGAATAAAATAGAGTGCGAACGGGTTACAGTCAAAAATGCGAATAAAGCAGTAAACAAAAATTAAACGTGCTCACTGCGATTTGAATTATGCTAACAAACTGTTATATATATATACGAGGGCATTTATTTGTCGCCTGTGCACAATTATACAAAATCAAACAATATATTCGGAATTGAAATATATTATATCGAAATGAATATAAGTAATAAGCAGCAGTTAACCATACGAGCTATTGCAACCCTCTTACATAAAATCATTGCATTGGAGGTAGCGAATTATTACACTCTTGGTTTTTATTCAAAACAGAAATTACAGTATTTGCAGATACTGTAAATATGCTAAAAATCGTTGCATTTGCAGATGCAGTCGAAAGCATAACCAGGGTTAAGCAGCAAGCAAAAAGGTGAATAGTTCGTTGTATAGATACAATCGATCGTACCCACTGTCTGCAATTGCAGTTGCAGATAGTGAACATATTCATGAACCTATTTTTCTGTTCAAAAACAGAAATTGCAGCATTTGCAGATGCTGTAAATAGGCTAATAGATCGTTGCATTTGCAGATGCAATCGATATCATAAGTAGCAAAACCAAGGAAACTCTTTTGCATTTGCAAATGCATTAGAAGATCCTCTCACGCTAGCTGAGAAAATCACTTATCCGAATCAAGACTTACCAACATCAGAAGCACCAGATGGTCCTAAACAAAGTAACGACCACCTAGCTGTGTAGGTGTAGAAAAAAAATCACACCTGCGAGGCCAGAACTACATACTCAGATAGTTTAGACTAAAAGATTAAAAAAAAAAAAAAACAGTATGATAGAGAAGTATCCACCAGCTGCCAACTGCAATGTCCTCAGACCATCAAAATTAAATCTCGAAGAGAGTACTAAATCCTGCGCCAAGACAACTGCTGTATCAATTACAGAAACAACTATAGTCCGTGGGATTAGTGCCTTAGCCTCCCTTTCAATAATTTAATTAGCCAACCGTCTGAACTAGAATACGTTCAAAGTTAGCAGAAATTAAAGGTAAACAGTTCAATAATAGCGTGGGTACAGGATTATAAAATCCCTTTCACCACTCCGGTTAGCAAAATAGAACTACATAGGACGGCAAAAATTTTAATTTCAAAATACGCATTCTTGGGGAAAACTGATCTCTTAAAGATGCATATTTCCTTATCCCTATGCACAGTAGTCAAAAAAGATGTTAAGATTCGTTTTTTGCAACGTACTATACCAATTTAATTGTGTTTCATTTGGTTTACGTACAGTTCCACATCTTTTCACAAAATTGAAACCAGTTGTAAGATATGTAAAATTAAAGGGTATAAAAACTGTACTCTACTTAGACAATTGGCTAGTTATTGGTAATTCAAAAGAGAATTGCTTAAAAGTATAAATAAAATTACATAAACATTACAAGATTTAGGTTTTATATAAATTCCGAAAAAAGCGTAGTTATTCCCCCGCAACCATGTTCTATTTTGGGGTTTATACAAGAGAAAAGGGAGCTACTGGTAGAACAGTCTATTATCTTTACCCTGAAAAATACTAACTCACATATCCTTGCGGAGAGAAACAACCATTGTGGAAGAAAATTTCTCTGGCTGTAGGGAAATTAGGAAGTTCCTGAGAAATAAAAAAATACGTATTTTTTTATTTCCACTAAAGATGAATATTGCAAGAGCTATACCAGTTTTTAGTTTTGTATATATAGATATATACTATGCATGGTGTGACGTAACAATTCATGTGTATTATGACGTCATAAGCACATCTCAAGGCGTTGTATCTGCCTCATTTTTCGGCTTAGGGAAAGAAGAAAAAACATGTGTTCACTTATTTTTCATGGGCTATCGAAATCAGCAATAAAAAAAAATTAAAAAAAAAATAAATAAATAAATAAATAAATAAATTAAAAAAAATTAAAAAAATTGATGAAACTTCCTCATTGTCAGGAGAGTTTTTCTATAACAAAGCGTACCTAATGAAGCGATAAAAGTGATTATTTCTTCATTGACAGATAGCGCCCTCAAAACAATACGGAAATACAATAAATAGGGGAATTTCTGTTTTTCTAAGCGCCAACAAATATATAATAAAACCGTAGACTTATTCTTGAGCTCCTAAACATTCAATTGTCTTCGGAGTCATCCTACTCAAACAAAAGACGAAGCGGTTATAAAACGGTTTCTCAATGGAATATTTAACATAAGACCCCCAAAATCAAAAATACTCAATTACTTGGGATTCCTACCCAGTTCTACAGCCCTTAAAGAGCATGTACCCTCACGAATTCTTAAATCTAAAAATCTAACTTTAAAGCTAGTAACACTCTTAATACTAATAACGGCACACAAATCACGGACAACCCGGAAGTACAATATTTTTAAATATGAATACATAATTGAAATCAGATTCCCGGATAAAATAACAGCAAGTGGCTTAAACAGGCTTCAACCTAGTTTGATATTACCTTATTTTATTAATCAACCTGAACTATGTATAGCCACACTATTAGAGACTTACATAGAACGCACAAAAGGAAAAAGGGTGCTACCAGTCAATAAAAGGTGAATAGTTCGTTGTATTAGCAGATACGATCGATCGTACCCTCCACTGTCTGCAATTGCAGTTGCAGCTAGTGAACATACCTATTTTTTCTGTTCAAAAACAGAAATTACGGCATTCACAGATACTGTAAATATGCTAATAGATCGTTGCATTTGCAGATGCAATCGATACCACAAGTAGCAAAACCATAAAAAAAAAAAAAAAAATGTATTACTCACTCACAAAAAGCCTTATCACCCAGACAGCAGTCAAACCATTAGCAGATGGGTCAAGTTAATAATAAAAGCCAGCAGTACAAACACGGAAATCTTTGGGGCACACAGCACGGGGCAACTTTAGCAGCTCAAAGAATGGGAGTTACATTACAAACCATTCAGAAGACAGCTGGCTCTACAGAAAAATCAAAAGTATTCTCGAAATTCTATAAAAACTTGGCGTGGGTAATCCTACTGGATTGGGATCTTGTTTATTGAACCATAAATTCTAAGGAATCATAAATATTAAGCTACAATTATAACTTACTCACCAACTTGTTATCATATTACATAAGAATATTGGTATAGTATTAAAAATAAGTTAATGGTTAATATCAGTTAAGCGTTAAACATGATATATGTACCTTCATGATGTGTGTTATTAAATCTAATGGTTATAAATTTGAATTTTAGTTTATAAAAAGGGCCTTTCAAATCTAGGACTACAGAAAACTCGCAATTTTCAGTTAATGTAGATTACATTGCAAATACTTTAAACATCTACAAAGTGTAATGAGGGATGGCGGAGATGCGAAGGATAATTACAAGATCAATCGACTTACCTGTAAGGAAGATCGATCGGAATTATCCGAGCATCTCCGCCATCCCTCATTACAAACCCACCCAGTCTTTACCTTCTCCCTATCACCCCAAATGCAATGTAATCAAAAATCTCACGAACCAAAATTGTAATGACGCATCAGCTCGAGCGGCTAGCCAGGGTCGGCCGAATCACCATGTTTTTAGATAACTTCTTTAAAAATTGTACCGATTGGGAAAAAGTTGTATACTACAAAGTGTAATGAGGGATGGCGGAGATGCTCGGATAATTGCAAAAAAATTTTATTCAAAACTTCAAGAGATCCAAAATAGTATATTAAGATACTAGTTTTAAAAGACCATATTTTTTCGCACGAGCACGAAATTAGGAAATGACCCGCTTGCGGGGAGTTTCCTAACGTGCGAGTGCGCTAAATGTCTTTTAAAACGTGTATTTTATACTATTTTTTCTATTTTGCTCGTTTTTTAATGAAAAACGTTAACTTATTCAAGTCGCTATCAAAAGTTGGACGGCCATCTTGTCACTTTTAACGTCTGTATTATTAGAAATCCCATTCAAAACGGTGTCCATATACAATGCTCGTAGAAAAGTTACTCCGTCTCTTCCAAAGAACATTTATGAAGTTCATGAAGCTGCTGCAAAACTAAACATCAAAATTAGTAAAGGCGAAAATTTCCTATTTGTTAACAGTGTAAATGAAAACATTATGGTTTTTTCATGTGAAAGTAATGTGCGAATGGCTGCTACAACAAATCGAATATACCTTGATGGCACGTTTGATTTTTGCGCACAATATTATTCTTTATTCTTTTGTTTATTGCCAAGTAAGCAAAGTCAATGTTATTGTAAATTATTTTCATTAATAGAAAACGAGTGTTTAAAATATAACGTTACATTAGATATTAACGAAATTGTCGTGGACTTTGAACAAGGCATCCATAAAGCTGTGATTGAAGTTTGACCCAAAGCTAAAATAATTGGATGCAGGTTTCATCTCAGTCAGGCCTGGTATAGAAAAGTGCAAAAATTAGGTTTAACTAAGGATTATAAAGAGAAATCAAGCTTGGTTGGTCAATGGATGCAAACAACTTTCGCATTACCTTATTTGGATCCTAGCGAAGTAGGAGATAGCTTTGCTCTTGATTTGTTTGATATAATGCCAAATGATGATAGACTTTTAAGATATGCTGATTATATAACAGACAATTATATTCGGCTTTTCCCCATACAATCTGGGCCAAAATGTGAGCAACACTCGCACGTACAACTAACGCATGTAAATCGTTTCATAGCCATTTCATTTCCTAAATGTAAAGGCGCATACAAATTTCTTTGTATTTGTAGAAAAACTATGTGAATTTCAAATAAGTACGCAAGTTAAAATTCAGAATGTAAATACTACTGCAAAAATTCACAATAATAAAGTTAAATAACGACAAGAATTTATCGAAAAAACTATTAACCGATACAAAACCAAAGAAATTAGTAGACTACATTTATTAAAATGTATTTCTTTTCATGCCGCTTCCGCCGGATTCTAATTTGTTAAAATTGTTTTTCTATACCTATTGTAAATTTCTTTTCCATTAACTAGATATAAGATAATAGTTGTTGTGACTGTGTTATTTTTAATTGTATTCGTGTACCAACTTATGATATTTTGTGCATTTAATACTTTATCTCCATACAAATAAATTGGACAACTATAACAAGTATTTATTATTTCTATCCCTAACCTAAAGGTTATAAATTTTACCTACCTGATGGCCGGTACGAATCACAATGTTGAATACATTATATAAAAAGTGTGCGGTACGAAACACTTTATCCAATTAGTATTTTTATTGCCTTCGGTACGAATCACACAACACCCATGCAGTACATCCCTCAAGACGAATATATACAAGAGCTTTATGCGTAATTGGCACGCTGGGTTACTCTGTAGATTAACAGCAAACATAATACATTCAACAAAATATTTTTAGATTCTTATTTTTTTAATTATTTCCTCATCATTATGAAAATTTCTGTTCATTTGAGAAACCCCGTATGTTTCCCAATTTCAAACATATTTTTTTTAGTTAAATTTTTTTTCTGGGTGCAGTATGTTTTACTATATTTGAAATATCCAATTCTTCAATAAATCACTTCAAAAACAGCTTTAAATTTATTTTACTTTTTGCAAGAAAGTTATTTTAAGTTTTCCACAAATTTGTTTTTTTGGACTTGCGGGGTTTCTCAAATGACCGATTCAAATTGACTCAACAACATTCAAATATAAAAGGATCCATGCGACAGCGCGTACGTCCAGCTGTGTAACTTTTATCCAACTCGATGGCAAAAGCCATAAAATATTGTGGAGAGAGTGGTCTTATACCAAAAAATAGTTTTTGGAAAGAAGCTTCTAATGTGTTCCAACTGTTTAACGACTGGTTTGATTTGTTTAACTCGCATTCAAAATTCACTCAGAACTGCCCAGGAAGGAATGCTTTCGGCACAGAGATTAAGAGTCAAAGGGACCTACTGGACCAAATGGCGCTATTCATCAAGTCTATGAGAGTATGCACTCACAAGGAATTCCCTTTCAAAAAGGCGTTTTACTCACAAGTAGACCAATGTCGGAAATGTACGATTATTTAAAGGAAAAATATGATTTGGAGTATATATTAACTTCCAGTCTAAACCAAGATGTTCTCGAAAATTTTTTCGCTTATATTCGAGAAATGGGTGGAAGTAATGATCACCCTTCCCCTCTGGACTTTAGATACAGACTTCGATGGTATATTCTGGGCAAAGATTCAACAGCGATTTTTACAGAAAACCGAAATACAATAGAATCTAACGAAGAGTGTTTGTTGGATGTCTTCAAAGACTCGCGCAGCGTAACATCTGATGCAGAAGCCGGAGAAGTTTGCTTAACGCAGAAAATGTTTAATTTCTCAAAAAAACAAGAGCCGCTTGAAGAAGATCATGTGGTACGTGAAATAATGACGATTTCTTTTATAGAACCATATTATTTGCAAGAATACGATATCAACGACGAAGTAGTGCAGCTAATGCAACATTTTGCGGTGAAAGAAAGAGTGAGTCAAAAATCATTAAAATATATAGCAGGCTTTGTAGCATTCAAATTTAAAAATAAATACTCCGAACTCGAACGCGCGCCGTAAAATTACATTGGATAATTGTAACGAGTGGATAAATTGCACGAGAGGCTAATTCACTTAGACCGTATTGACGTTGCCAAATTTCAGTCCGGTTTAGTTTGGTATTTGGCGGGAAAGGTAAAATATACCTAAATAATAATAATCTTTGACAGAGGCAAGAGACTATCAGAGTAATAGTAAAAGTGTTCACTGTAGCGAAAACTATAATTTAAAATAGTGATGGGCATAATCGGATTATTTCAATAACCGGATTATTGAATTATGAATTATTTCAATAACCGAATTACCATAATTCGAAATATATAATTCAAAATTTTTAATTTATTTTGCAACATGCATCGAATGATTCAAACTGAATGTTTACAGAAGCGTTTTGAATTACGCTGCATTGTAATTCGTAATTCATCAGTCGAATCGAATCGATGACGGTGGCCGGCTTGTTTTAACTTCGCTCCACGCTATTCCCTAAGAAAACGTGCTTCGCTTTTGAAGTTTTCTATGTGTTTGAATGTGTGCTGTCTTAATTGACTTTTTAAGGTGGGTTTGTACAAATAAATTTGAACTAAAGTAAGGTAAACTAAACCAAATTAACTAGCAATTGGTAGATTTATGCATGCATCAGTATTCAGAATTAAAAAATATAAAGCTTATAATACTTTATTTCGGTTACTTTTGGTGCTATACTTTTAATTTTCACGTTTCTGTAAGCAGTGCAAGCTTTAACTATTATTAATTTTTATCTGCGTAGTAGAAATTACATGAAAACTTCATCAGATTCTGAATTATGCCGCGGCAGTTCATAAGCACAAGAATAAGGTCTTGTGTCATAACTCATAAGTCGTCTCCTAGTGCTGGGAATAAGTGGAATGTGCCGCAACGTTGCCGTTGTGAACTTTATTTAATTATTTTTCAAGTATTAAGGGCCTCGTTCAAGATGATTTAACTACTTTGGTTCCTTAGAAAAAATGAGTCCTCCTGGTAGTAAAAAAAAGTCGCCGATGTGGAACTATTTTAAACAGATAGACGAAAAGCAGGCAACATGCAACTTGTGCAAGAAAATTAATAAAACCTGTGGCGAAACAACAAATCTCAAACAACATATGACAAGGGTTCATCCAACTGTTCAGTTGAAAATTGAAGAACTTTTGAATAGTGATACAAATGAATCGGAAGAAATAACAAATCTTGATGGTATGACAAATAATAAAAATGGAACTGCCCACGCACATTCCGAGACAGCATCGACTTCCTTTTGTAATTTGGCTTCATCGAGTTCTTCGACGTCTGTGCCGAGTACATCAAGTGTTTCCACTCCAGCCCCAGCTATTAAAAAAAGCTCCTAAGGTTGCAAAACAATTGAAACTTTTCGGAACGAATAAATCAGATACACTGTCCGAATCAAAAATAGCCGCCATCGACCTTAAGCTAATTAAAATGGTAGTTAAAGACTACTAACCATTATCTTTAGTAGAAAATGAAGGCTTTTTGGAGTACAGCAGTGAATTAGAACCACGTTACAAGCCACCAAGTAGAAAAAAGCTCACCTAGAATCAAAAGCGACAATCTCCATTTTTGTCAAAAATGAGTTAAATACATAGATATATAGGTTTAAACATGCGGAATCGATTAGAATGAAAAATAAGAATCAAATCCGGCAAAATCCTATTGAAATTTAATGTTGAAAGTAAGGGTTAGGTTCAAATCCGGCAATCTCCACGCGCCGGTTGGTACCAAAACCGGCAAAATCCCAAACCGCCAATCAGGTTGCTGTATTATGGCGGGATTATTTTCGCTCGCAGCATGTTTAGATTTACTGCTGTGCTTAGTCTCATTCCGATCGCTTGGAGAGCTTGTTAGTTTTCGTAAACGGAATAACGTTTTGGATAAATTATTTGGACAAGAATAATTATTATCCTCGATTTATTGTCCAATTGTTGTTAATAATATGGATCTCTCTGTAACACCGGTTCCAGCAAATAAAGCCAGAAAGCGAAGCATTGATCCTAGCACACGGAAAAAAACGGCAAAGGTAAACCATTTACTATTTTATCTTATGTACCTACATAAACTATCTAATGTTTTTTTGCAGATATGCTGCGAAAGGTCTGCCACAATTTCCAAGCTGTGGCCATTGCACAAAACCGTTCAGATGTTCAACCTTAAAGATGAAAGATGTCAAGAATTTTCATGAATCTTTTTATTCATCTGAAAATAAGGTGAGTCAAGATGCCTTTATTTTAAAACACTGTACCGTACAAGCATGGAAGCGGCCTCGTCCAAAAAATAACTCTCATGAGCCAAAAACTACCACCGTAAAATCTTTCGTGAAGACTTCAAGTGAGGAAATACCCGTATGTCAAGAAGCATTTCGTAATATATTGGGCATTACAAAACATAGAATAGCTTTTATAATGAAAAACTATGCAAAATATGCCACGTTACCAGTAGAGAAGCGTGGCGGGGACAAAAAAGCGTCAAAATTTACTGAAAAAAGGGAATCCATTCAGGAGTTTTTAGGCAAGTTCAAATGCGTTGAGGCACACTATTGTCGATCAAATACAAGTCGCCGGTATTTGAGCGCCGACTTAAATATAAAAAAAATGTTTAGGATGTACAATGAGCCGGTCGCACCAGAACTTAAAGTAAAGGAATCATATTTTATTTTCGTTACATTTTCAATAATAAGTATAATTTAAGTTTTGGGACACCACGGACCGATGTCTGCTCGACTTGTTTACAGTATCCGGAAAGAATTAAACGTACTGACAAAGAAGAACAAAAACAAGCATTGATAACTGAGGAAAAAATGCACAAAACTAGAGCTAAAGCGTTCTTTCAGGTATTAAAAGAAAAGCGGGATGACTTATTAACATTTTCGTTTGATTGTCAAAAGAATTTGGTGCTACCAAAAATAACCGACCAATCAGTGTACTATTCCAGGCAGTTGTACCTCTACAATTTCACTATAGTACAGGGTTGCTCAAAATCAAAACTCAACCAAAATAGTGTATTTTCATATTACTGGACTGAACATGAATATAAAAAGGGGTCTAATAAAGTATGTTCAGTAGTTTATGACCGGTTGAAAAAAACTAATATTGGACCCCAAACGAGGGTTTTGCGATTAGTCGCAGACGGCTGCAGTGGCCAAAACAAAAACACGGTCATGCTAGGAATGTGTTGTAAGTGGCTTTCTGAAGATGCACTTAACAGCCTGGATTGCATAGAGTTGGTTTTTCCTATAACTGGTCATTCCTTTTTGCCATCTGACCGTGTATTTGCCCAAATCGAGAAAAAAATTAGGAAAATAGAAGTTCTCACTAAACCTTCACAGTATGTTGACCTATTGAGTGAATCTGGATCGGTTTTCCATTTAGGCGAGGACTGTGATGTTTATGACTGGAAAGAAGCAGTTTCAGACCACCTAAAATCTACTGCTTCCTGGAATTTTGCATTTAGGCAAGCAAGATTTTACTTGACCCGTTCTCGAAGTGGGAACGTTCTAATAAGGGGAGAACTACATTATAATAATAATCTCAATACAGCAAAAAATGTTTTTAAAAAAGGGAAAATGCCTAAAACTATTCGTCCAGCGTTACTCAATCGTGAAAATCCCATAAGCAGTCTTAAAATAAATGATGTAAAAAACTTACTTGGAAAACATTTTGGAGAGGACTGGAGAGAGTTACAAGAGTTAGCATTCTATTACGAAGCTATTGGTGAAGACGCAATAATAGCAGACCCAATGGAAATTAATGACCATCAAGCAAACTGCGAATTTGTTGAAGAGTTACCAGTTGTGTTGATTTAGCTTACTATACTTACCGATTTATATTACCTGAATAAACAATATTATAAACAACCATTAATTTAGTATTTTTAATAGTGAATGCGAAACATATTTAGAATCAAACATGGCAATCTCCCAGAATGAGTAGCAAAAGCGGCAATCTCCAATTTTTATCATTATTTATTAAAATACCTGTGATGATTTTATTATATTGATGCAAGTCAGGATGATTCTTTTACATTAATAATTATCACAATGTAAATAAAACAATCCTAAACCTTCCTAGGAACTTACAAACAGTTTATCACCTTTAACCAAAATTTTTAAAAATGGAGATTGCCGCTTTTGATTCTAGACCCCTCATATGATACCGAAACTTTACGAAGATGCCGTTTCAGAGTTACGAACAACTTTAAATCAAGTAAGCAATGTTGCTGTCACTACAGATTTATGGACATCTGACAGTAATAAGGTTTATTTGTCAGTCACATGCCATTATGTTCATAGTGATAAGTTACAGGCACGTGTCTTATCAACAAACAAAATAGTCGGCTCTCATACGAGCGAGAACATAAAGTTGTTACAGTAGTATCAGAGAATGCGGCAAATATGAAAAAGCCATTATCGATTTTCTTCAAAAACCCCATCTTGCATTGCACATACGCTTCATTTAAGTGTTAGAGATGCCTTATCTTCAGTTGAACAATTACAACCGATTTTTAAAAAATGTAGAGGCCTGGTCCGGGTCATTTCAAACATAGCGTTGCAGCAACCGAGAAATTGAAAAGTGTTTAATTATTACAAATGGGATTACCGAGTCTAAAAGTCAAACAGGAAGTTCCAACAAGATGGAACAGTACATTCATCATGATTGAACGTTTGTTGCAAATTAAGGAATCATTGTGTGTTGCTGTTACAAACCTTCCTAAATCATCAGAGTTTTTAAACACAGAAGAGTGGGATATTCTTAAAGATTGTTCCGAAATTTTAAAGCCTTCAAATGAAATGACCAATATCTTTTCTGGAGAAAAGTATCCAACCATGTCGCTCGTCGTCCCTATATATATATCGGGGTTTTCAATTTTCCATGAGGAATCTGAATGCACACACTCATCTCGGTGAGCAACTTAAAAACAAAATATTGGATACAGTGATCCGTCGCTTAGGTAACTTTGAAATAAATAAAATTATAGGTAAAGCATGTTTATTAGACCCAAGATTTAAAAAATTTGCATTTGGGTCGGAGGAAAATGCAAACACAATTCAAAAATATATAATGGAAGAGCTGACGCAGTTAATTTCCCAACAGCAACACTACAAAGAAGTTACCTGCATCAATCAAAATGAACAGAGCGAAAATGCTCTTCCTACCAATTCCCAAGGAATCTGGGCACACTTGCATCAGAAAATGTCAAACATATCTAGGTTTTCAACGGTACAGATCGACAATTGCCATCTTAATGGTACGTCAATATTTGGAAATGGCTCCTCTAACAAGAACTAATGATCCCCTGCAATTTTGGGAAAAGCACAAACGACTTTTACCTGAATTATATCAACTTGCTTTAAAATATCTGTGTATTCCTTGCACATCTGTACCGTCCGAAAGTTTTTTCTAAAACGGGACAGCTCACTAACGGAATACGGAACAAGATGCTCCCTAAAAATTTAGATTATATTGTTTTCCTCAATTCTCAATATTAATTATTAATATTTATAATACATTTAATATATGTAAACTTCTGTTTTTACTTTTATGTTCCTTTTATTGTCTGAGTTTTGCCAAAGAATTAAAATGTTTATGTTTTTTCAAGTATTTAATATTCAGTATTATATTGTAGATTTTTTTTAAATTATCCTATAAAAAGCATGTTGTTTTTTTATATTTTGTTAGAATAGTTTTATTTTGCTAATAAAAACAATCATGAAAATACATAATTAAGAGCTTCAATAAACCCAAAAGTTCAATACAAAATATATCAAAAAAATATGCATATTTGTGATTTTTGGTGATCTGCCAGAAAAGCGACAGCTGGCAACCATGTTGTTAAAATCATTAAGCCAAGAAAAGTGTCGGTTTACCCGGCTATATAAACTTTATTCTATGCGGTTTACGCCGTCACCGGTCACTCGAATGTTATCGCAAAAAGTGCGTAATTTCAGTTCCGATTATAATCCGAATTACCAACTTTCATAATCGGATTTTACCGGATATATAAATAACCGGATTAACGATTATTTTAATTCGAATTATCCCCATCACTAATTTAAAATAGAAATAGAATAGAAACTTGTTCAATATTTAATAGTGGTGACTGGTCAGGGGTCAGTGTCAGTAGTGTTTGCAACATGCCTGTAATGTGTACAGTATGTGAAAAGCTCTTCTCTACACAATCGTTCCATAATAGACATTTTAGTGAAGTTCATCATTTGGAGCCGAAGCCAATTACATATGGAAAAGAAAGTGTTTGGACTTATAGGTGCACTGAACAGCAGGGTGATAATGCATTTCCCACCAATAAACGATTAACGGACCATCTGGAAGTAGTCCATAGAATTAAGTTTTCAAATCAATCTTTAGTTATGGAAAGTATGAATGGTAAGTTTTGTAAGTTCAGCATGGGTATCAATAGGTATCATACCCATATAGTATGATTTTTTTCCTACCACTCCCAGAGTGAGTAGTGGTAGGTACCATTAATAATACTGAGGAGGCCTTTACTTGGTGGAAATTCATTATAAATAATGAGAATTAAACAACTAGTTTAATGTTTCCACTATTTTAAAAAACAGTGCGTTTATTCAATAATTATAAACACATTTATATGTTGCGCTACACTGTAGCTTCTTCAGAATGAAAGAAAATATGTTCTTACATGCTAAGTTATACTGACTAACCCCTGGAATCTACCTATAATACATATCTAGAACTATGGTACTTTAAGTTCTTACTTAGAAGTGAAATGAACAAAACGCTAACGTTTTTTCAAGATATTAACCTAACTTATATTTTTTTTAATAGAAAGCTCTATTTATTTTCAGATATTTTGATTCTACATTAAATATCAAGTATATTTTATAAGGCATACCAAGCTTTAATTGTTTGCGATAAAATGGAGTCAACAAATGCAACAACTAAACGATATTTTACCATTTTATGTATTTGTATTTTTAAATAATTTGTTACTTTGTTAATCGTTAGTCTTTGTTTTATCTTTAAAAAGAAAAAAACTGGTTTTATTTTGATATCTTTAAAAACAGAGAAGTTACAGATGATCAAAATTTGTCTTTGTTGTATATTTTGATGTAATTTTCTCGCAAACAGTTGAAAATAATAGATATTATAGGGTATGGTTAATAAAATATACTTGAAATTTAATGTAGAATTAAAATATCCGAAAATATATAGGGTTTTCCATTTAAAAAAATATAAGTTAGGTTAATATCTTGTAAAAACGTTAGTGTTTTGTTTTATTTTTAAAACAGAAAAAACTTGGTAATTTTTTAGAAGCCGTCACACGTTAGTTTTTAAAAACTGATCACTAAAGAATGCAACTCACCTACCAATGTATAATACTAGACGCTAGAGAGGTTCAAGTCACGGATAGTCCTGACCAATCAAAAGCAAGACGCTAGCGTCCTGCGTTCAAGCATGGCCCTCCGTTCGCTTCGCTCGCTACGCTCAATCAACAAGAACTAACCAATGTATATTACACGACATTTTGCTTTGCGGAAACCAATAGTTTCTTAAAAAAAAACAATAAAATAGGTTTTTACATTTAGGCTTAATTGTTTAGTTGCCCACAAGGCAGCTGCCTCTCGCCACATTTGTGGTGCCTGGTGATGGACAGCCTCCTGAGAAGGTTAAATCTTGAGGGATTCTACGCACAAGTATATGCTGACGACGGGCTAGTAATGATCACGGGCAAGTTCGTGAGAACGGTCTGCGAGCGTATGCAGGTGGCGTGTCGGATAGTTCAAGGTTGGTGTGAGGAGAATGAATGAGGAAATGAGTAGGGATCTACCCATCATTGCGACCAAAGGCAATATTCCAGATGGCAGATTAAGACTGAGAAGGAATTTCCGAGTGGAATTTCCATCAAGGGAAGAGTGGCCGTCAGGCCAGATACGTACGCCGAGCGGCGTACACGCATGGTACACTGACGGCTCATGGATGGCTAATACACAGTCATCCGGAGCCGGTGTATACCTAGACAACACTAAATCAGGAGAAAGCACTTCGCTGGGGAGATGTGCCACTGTTTTCCAGGCGGAGGTGTTTGCTATTTTGGAAGTAGCAACCAAGGCGGAGGTAACAGAAGGTGTAGAGAGTATATATATTTACTCGGACAGTCAAGCCGCTCTCAGGGCGATCCGAAGACCCAGGGCAAGCTGTAAGCTAGTTTAGGAATGTAGAGACGCCCTAGACAGATTGGCTGTGCGCAAGGAAGTAAGACTCAGATGGGTTCCAGGGCACAGTAGCATCGAGAGCAACGAACGGGCCGATGAATTGGCAAGACAAGGCTCAATGAGCCACCTCTTCGGTCCAGAACCTGGTCTGGGCTTAAGTAAAACGCAAATCTCTCAGAAACTAAATAACTGGGCCTGGAACAAGACAAAGCACAATTGGAGAGGAAAATAAGGATGCAGACAAGCCAAAGAAATGATTCTAAATCCTGACGGATCCAGAGCAAGGCGACTGCTAAAAAAGAGCCGAGAGGACATCAGGAACTTGGTAGGTATTCTGACTGGGCATGGAAGCCTAAACAGACATCTGCACCTTATCGGCGTGAGGGACAGCCCACTCTGCCCGAACTGCGGGTCAGGGGAGGAGTCCTCATACCACTATATAGTAATTTGTGATAGGTGGAGTCGCCTAAGGAGGAAGATACTGGGAGCACCAACACTTGCTCGGGAAGATCTAAAGGATCTGGACTGGGAGGACGTCCTCACCTTTATCAAGGTGACGGGCCGGGTGTTGGAAGTAGCCAGGTAGGGGAGGGCGGATCGGGGATGGTGAAAAGGGACTTATAGGCCTACTTACCGGGCTTCGGCCCCCCACCCTTACTACTACTACCACTACTACTTGCCTTTTACCCTGCGTGCATTAGTTCAAATCCCGCACGGATGATAATTTTTGTGTTTTTTTTTCGTTTTAAGGTCTGTGGATAACCGGCGTTTTGTGTTAGTATGAATTTTTTTTCCACAACCACCCGAAAAGTCACTTTAAAAAAATACTGCCGAAGGTTTTTTTTTAATTAAAGGTTTTCGCCAATAAAAAAAGTCTAAAAAAGATGTTAAAACGCCTAATTTTTCTGTTTCTGAAATAAAAATGACAAAAACGGCATGTAACGTCTTCTAAAAAATTACCAAAAACTTGCTAGTTAACTACACAAAATGATTTTGATATCTTTACAAACAAAAAAGTTACAGCTCATCAAAATTATATCAAAGATAAAAAAAACACTCGGGATATGCTAGATAGGTGATTTTTTTTATTTTTATGTTCTAAGGCCGTCGACTTCTCTTGGCGATTTGCCTTCAGACGATGATCATCAAGTTATATCACGATAGTGATAAAGATCCAAACTATAATCCCGATGTTACACCAAAAAAAAAGGTAGGACGGTTTTTTTGTCAATTTTGACGAAAATAATCAAATAACTGAAAAAACAAGTTTCCCCCATGATAAATCTGAGGTTATGAACGAAATAAATGAAAGTAATGAATTAGTATTATCCAACGAGGCTCAAGAACAGTATGAAAATGGACAAGACTTATTTGACGACAAACGATGAAACAATAAATAAAATGTGTAAATCACTGCTTCAAGAAATTGTAGACAAGGTGGTAAAAGAAGTAAAAGGAAAAGGTAAAAAGAAGAAATCAGAAAATAATGACAAACATGCCTTGCTTTCTCCTTGTACTAATACATGTAGACAAAAGTGTTATCAAAAAATTGATCAAGCATCAAGAGGAGAAATTAGAACAAAGTTTTGGAAATTAAATTTTGGCGGAATAAGGCTCTTCTTAGAAGCGTACATAATGCAAAGGAAAGTAAAGTGCAGAAGTCAGGAGGCCCTCAAATTAAAAAAAAAATCTTTGCGTCACCATTTGCCTCTCATTACTAACTCAACAAACAAACTACAAGTATGCAAAACAATGTTTTTGCACACTTTAGGTTTAAAAACTGACGGCATGATTACAAAACAAAAATTGGAACCTTTATTCCTCATTTGTTTGTTTTGTAAATGCGGAGTGAGGTCCAAGTCAAATAACCATAAAATATTTTGAGCCTGGGCATTCTTTTATAGCTGCAGACTCCGTGCATGGTAATATAAGTACTGAAATGAAAAAAAATCAAATATTTATGTCTTTGAGCAGTTGGTGGAAATAATCGACAAGTCATCTAAGAAGACCAGATGTCTTATTTTGAGTTTTTGTTTTTTTTTTCTTTTCAAGATGACTGCAAAGCACGAAAAAGTAATAATCCGTTTTTAGAATCAATTAGAATTGTCCAATTTAGGAGGATCTAGAAACTTATTTTACAACGAGTCATTCTCGGATGAAAATTTGGTTGAGGTTGACTTCTTAAAAAAAAAGTTCAGCATTGATTTTGTCGAAAGGCCGTTTTCTGTACCTCTGGGAATAAATACTTCTAAAAAAGAAAAGTATTGAAGTCCTTATGCCCAGCTTTTCTAGATGAGTGACGTAAGCTGTTTTGGCAATTCTTGCCGACCAATGATAATGCACCAGATATGTGTAACATTTCGGAACGTTGACTTCGCTCACAAATTAACATAACTGTTAACTATTATGATAGATTTTGTCCTTTAATAATACTATTTGTTCAATGTTCATCCCGTTTATAATGTTTAATCATAGTTTCACAATAAAGCATAATTTTGTGCTTTTATGTTAGTAAGTAAACATGCGATATTTTTGTTTCATCATCTCTTTGTATTTCTATGATTGTAAACTTACTTAAAATAAAGTATGTTGAGTTACCTAATATTTAAATCTGATAGTTAAATTAAAAATAAACCTTTTGTAAAACCTAGCAAATGTTGTTACTATTTTCTTAACCTCACTCATTAACTGACTAAAATCTAATAAGACTTCATCATCACCTAATAACTTTAATTACGATATTTTACAATCTTTTAATTACTTTTATTGAAATTCTGCAATTTAGTAAAAAATGGTAAGTACAATAATTTACTCCCTTTTATATTAACTTTAGACAAACCTTAAGGTCACATTTAGAATCAGCGTACAAAAAACCTGTATCACCGTTTAAAAATTATTAATAAATACCAAAAACACTAAATGCTAAACAGAAATTGAACAAATTGATTTTCTGATACTATGCAAAAATCGAGTTACTAGGTTCTTCTATATTAGGGCAGATGTCCTATATGATTTAAGGACGTTACTACACATTTTACGCATCATCACTTTAGACATCACGGTGATCATAAGGAAGTTATTTCATTGAAAAATTTAAAACGAAAAAGTAGAGAACGTTTGGCTCTTGTAGCGGCATTCCGAAAACAAGGATATTTTACTATGAAAATCCGCACAGTAAGATCTTCAAAGAAAACTGATGCGGAGTACTTCATCTATACATATTATTTAGGTCAATACACAAAACAGCTGCTTTTTAAACGTGTCAAAATATTTAGAAATAAGCAAGACGACAAATCTAGACCCACAAAAAATTGAATCACAATCTTTCATGGCAATGGTTAACTTGAAAAATGGTTCATTTTTAAAGTATTCTAAAATAAAAACAGAAGTGTTTAACATCATGCATCCTGACAATATCAGTGAAACAGTAAAAAATGATCCTATTATTTGTTTGTTTGGAGAAGCACTCCTTGAAAAGCACAAGAGACGTCAGATTGTTAACGTTGAGTCCAGTAAAATGAGAGACATAGGAAGGCTATTAATTAGCCTGAATAGCCTAATATCTGATATCAGCACTTTTTTTGATGCTCTGAAGCCAGAGTACTTCATGTATCTTATTTCTTCTACGAAGGAGGTTACTGGCTATGAGGTAAACACAAAAAGTTTTAAATCACTTTCTTTAGCGATGCATATGGGGACTAACCAAAAAATAGTTTGCGATTTGGCTTTAAGAATTGTTTTGGAGAACAGAAATCTTCCTGGTATAAAGTGGAATGATTCACAAGCAAAAATGTGTAAAATTAAAGATTTGAAAAAACTTGTTGAAGGGCACTGATGTAATGAGTTGTCAAGTTTAGCTTTGAAGAACTTGACAGAAAAGCATTGGGAAAAACCTCTACAACTGCCACTGACACATGATCTTGAGCTTTTCAATGTATAAACTTGCTACTGAATCTTTTTGCCAACTCCATGCCATGATATGAACAGTGCAAAACATTATAAACAATTACCAAACAATAATAATATTCAACCGAAAACGGGTTGGGGATGTACAGTTTCTAACAATCGAAGTTTACGTTAATGACTTCAACACTATTAATCAAGAATGTTTTTCAGGATCACTAACTGAAGTAGAGAAAATTCTTAGTAATAAAAAAATAAAAAAAAATAAAAATTAAAAATAGCTTTATTTCACAAGACAAAGTATTACAATGTATGGAAAACGTCATGAGTATGGAGCCAGTTTTCTGAGTAAAACCACAGATTTATATACGCTACGCGAAATATAAATCTGTGGTAAAACTGCATTTACGACAAAATAACAAGAAAGTCAAGGCCTGTCTTTAAAAAATTCTGCCAATGTATAGTAACACTTATCCAATAAATAGAGACGCATACATTTCTTAAAACTATTAAAGCTAGTAATTTGTTTAAAATGCTTTGGAAGATTATTAAAAACATTAGTTCCTAAAGTGCTTGGAGACTTTTTACCACACTCCAGACGATTAAACGGTTGTCTAAAATCTTTTTTGTTTCTTGTATTGTAATTATGTACGTCACAGTTTAAAGGGAAGTTTGATTTATTTTTAAAAACATTTATTGATAGCTCATAAACAAGAATCGATACCAAAGTTAGAATTTTATATCGTTTAAACAATGTTCGGCAAGAATATGTTTGTTTGACATTGGCAATACAACGTATGATTCTTTTCTGGTGAACAAACACCTGAGAAGCCGCTGAAGAAGCCCCCCAAAAAACAATCCCGTAGCGTAAATGTGACTCTACGTGAGCATAATAAACAGACAAAAGTTGTTTTGCTGTTAAAATTGTTTTCAAATTTCGAATTAAAAAGCATTGTACATTTAATTTAGAACAAAGAGTCTGACAGTGTTGATTCCAACCAAGATTTTCCTCAATAGTTACTCCCAAAAACTTAGTACTTTTAGCTCTCTCGAGAGTTTGTCCATTGATTTCTAAGTTTATATCCAAATCATTCCTGTTCTGTCTATTATGAAATCTTATAAAATTTGTTTTACAGACATTTAAAAAAAGTGAATTATCAGCAAACCATGACAAAAGGTTATTTAAATTTAAGTTACATTTGTTTTCAATTGAAAAGTTATCTCTGCCTGTAAACACTAGTGATGCATCGTCTGCGTAAAAAGAAGAAGTACAGTCAGTATCCAAAACAGAGGTGAGGTCATTAGTGTAAAGTATATAAAGGATAGGCCCCAAGATTGACCCCTGAGGTACACCCATATTGATCTCCAAAGTATTAGAATTCGCTTTGAGTCTACGGGAATCCTCAACCCGTTCTATTGACACAAACTGCCTTCTGTTTATTAAAAATGTAGATATCCACGTACTCGCTGGACCCCTTATACCATAGTTTTCAAGTTTTTCAATTAATTTATCCTGATCAACACAGTCAAATGCCCTGCTGAGGTCACAAAAAACCCCAACAGGACACTCGGCCGCCTCGACTCTAGATACGACCTCAGAAAAAAAGCAGAAAATTGCATCAGATGTTGATTTATTTTTACGAAATCCATATTGATTCGGTATTATAATGTTTTCCCTATTCAAAAACAAACTCAACCTTTCAACAAAACAGTATTCAAAAATCTTTGAAAAACTAGAACAGATCGCCACTGGACGGTAGTTCTCCGGTAGCATTTCATCTCCCTTTTTACACACAGGAGCAATTTTATTAATTTTTAAAATTTCAGGAAAGGTTCCCTCTTGAAAAGATTTATTAATTAAAAACAAAAAAGGATTTGCTATAACATCCATAACCCGCTTCAATAGAAAGCTAGGTACACCATCACTGCCTGACGATCTTTTATTCTTTAATTTAGACTTAATAAGACTGACAAACTCGTCTAGACTATAATCAAACAAAAACATGCTATTTGCTACATGCTTTATGGGGGTGACCTGACTCGTCCCTGGAATTATTTTACTTTTGTTTATTTTAGACACCACCTCAATCGGTGCACCTCGAAAAAAATTATTAAAATGTTCAGCTATGTTCTCGGCGCTAGAAATAATCATATTATTACTTCTAATTGACTTTATTGAATGATTTCTTTTTTGGTTGGTAATAGCTTTAACTACATTCCACACAGCCTTAGAGGAATTCTCAGAATTCATAATTTTATTCTGATAAAATGTTTTTTAGTATTGCTTACAAGAGAATTATGTCGTTTCTTTGCCTCTTTATAAAAAGTCTCCATGCACGGATATTGTTTTCTTATAAAATATAAATCTTTCAGATTTTGGCTGGATGTCCTTACATCTTGTGATACCCAACACTTCTTATTTAGACTATTAACACCACTTCTCACAGGAAAGTTAACATTAAAATAATGCAAAAAAACATTATAAAATGCATTAAAAGCGTCGTTTAAATTTTGAACGATATAAACTTCAGACCACTTTTCCCGAGACAAATCATTTATAAAACTTAGAATATTTCCCTCACTAAATATGCGCTTACTTTCCTTTACAGTCGTTATCCGGTCATTTCTACAAAGATTCGTATCAACAAAAATAGTATTGTGATCTGAAAACGTGTTATCAAATGCAAACGATTTACAATCAACTATGTTGGTAAAAAAATTATCTAGAACATATTCGCCCCTAGTTTTTTGATGAACAATATCATTATGTAAATCAAAGCTAACTAAAATGTCAAGAAGTTTTTTATACATAATTGTATCTCTGTTGGGATCAACATTAAAGTCCCCTGTCAAAATCAAATTTATTTGTGGCTTATATACTTTGGTTAAAACAATATTTAGGTTTTTTAAAAACACATCAAAATTACTATTATCTGGAGATCTGTAGCAAACTAAAACTAGTGTGTTTCTGTTACCTGAGTCATTTTGCCAAACAACACCACATATTTCAAACTGTTTTTCAACGCAATGTTCTTCCAATAAAACACACTTAGTGGAAAGTTCACTACGGCACCATATTCCAACACCACCACGATTAAAAACCTTTCTACAAAAACAAGACACTTTCACAAATCCCGGAAGACAAACTGCATCCACAGAGTCCTTGCAAGACCAGGTTTCCGTTACACATATAAAATTTAAGTTAGTATGTACATTTAGATATTCACTGTGTAACAAATTACTCTTTTCTGTATTTAAACCTTGACAGTTAATGATTAAAAAGTCACACCTATTATTAACTAGTTTCTCGATATCTCGCGGGTCGTACGCTTCTGAAAAAACCTGCCGATAAAAGCCCCATATGGCCAGATATCTGCGTTCATAGCTCGATCAAGATTATTAAAATCTATCGTCACCTTAAATGAGCTGTATATTTCAGGGTGTTTTGAGGTAACAGCCTCACATACCGCCTCTGGAAAGTATGATTTAACATAATTATTTAACTCAGTAACACTAGTATTCGCCTGCAGCCTACTAACAAAAACAAATGCTTTTCTT
>JAEQML010056569.1:0-33710 GCA_016904865.1 Pissodes strobi
CACAGGGTGATATTTGTTTAATAGCTTATGCATTTTAGTAGATTACAATATTAAAATCACTTGTAATTAAAACTTTCTCGTTCTGTAAATAGTTAAGAGTAGAAATATAGCAAATAAAAACCTGCAAGTTTCAATTGGAGAATTAGGTGGTACGTAAATAGCAAATATAATGATAAATTTAGAGTCCACACTGATTTTGCAGCCAACCACATCTTCCTGTGGAATCTGATCCTCCAGATTATTGAGATCTATTTTGGTTGAACATAGATCATTCTGCACACCAAGCATTACTTCACCTCCACGAGTGACTCCCATAGCCTTCAAATTTCTATCCTTGCGATATCAGGATATTCACTGGAGAACAGCTCATGGGCACAGACACCATCCTGCAACCAAGTTTCAGACACGGCAATAACATCATACTCTCCCTCACACACAGATTTATAAAAAGCATGAGTTTTACTGTTAAGACCTCGAACGTTTTGATACTTTATATTAAGCTTCCTGTTAGACAAATCACTCAGTTTAAATGCTGCCTATGGCTGGACACAACTTTTGGAACTCCATTGCTATACACAATTCTCAGGTCCTCCTCCCCAGCTTCAAGCCGCTCTTGCAATTGGTTCCTGACATTCCTATGCTACTGTAGTTGATTTGTAGGCTTATCATCTTACAGAGAAAGGTGCTTTAGAGGAAGCACACTTTTGATCTTCTTGGAATCTTTTATTAAGGTGGAGGCAACATCAGCAGAAGTGCATACCACCTTAATAAGTCGACACTTATGATCAGTTTTCTTGCCAAGCCTGAAAGCATTAAAGCTCCCAGCATCAAAAGGTTCATTGGGACAACAACTCGCAACCACAACACGGACCAGATTGTCTATATTCTCTGCAGATTCTGAGCAGTTAAAGATCATAACATTCTTTTTCTTGATTTCTCTTTCATTGTACTCTTGAAACAGTTCCTCAATGTTTCCCATGGCAGAAAATGAACTGCTGGCTTTAGTGTTGATAGAATTGCTTGCCTTAAATGTCGCGAGTTCTTGTTCAAGCTGAGCCATAGACTTAGTTAAAAGGGCATTATGAGTCTTCAGGAGATCATTTCTATCTTCCACTTCACTAAGCAGTTTTTTTAGATATGTAGTCTCCACCTGGAGTGCTGAAAGAGATGCATTAGTATTTTAGTTGTTGGGCAATGCATGAGATTTAAGATTATTTAAGTTCTCTTCCTTGCAGCTTGAACACCACAGAATACATGCGCGACTCTGCAACAACATATCACGCAGCTCTGTAGTGGTTTTGATTTCACAGCAAGTCCTACAGATTGGTCGAAAGCACAATCACAAGGATATCCAAACAGCTGATTTTTATCCTTTTTGGCAATACATTTATATTTACATACACATCAAGTCATAATCTCAGATTGACTCTTCTTCTGTAGTTTCTGTAGAACCAGTCTCCGAGAATGCCCGATTGTCCCTTTAACGCGGAGGTTGTTTCATCTCTTTCCAATTTTATTCGCTCTGTCTTAGTGGCAGATCTTTTCATTTTTACCAGAGGGTCACGGGTATTTTCAAGTGTTAATAGATGATTATTCTCATTTTTTTGATTGTTAAGTTATTAAAAAAATAAAAGCGAGGGTGATCAAAACATAAACAGCATATGAAATAAACAGGTCGCCCACAGAAGCCAACAATGGAGAAACACCAGCCCTCAGATGGTATGGTAAAAATGATTTGTCAACACTAAGAATTTTTGGGAGCCAGGCTTGGGCTGTAATTTTACCTAGACAAAATAAGTTTGAGAGAAGAGCACAACCGTGTATACATATAGGTTACACTGGACCTGGATATAGATTGTGCGATTATGAAAATAACAAGATTATTTGCTCCAGAGATGTCAGATTTAATGAAAAACAAATTAATTATGATGAAATAAAGAAGAAACGAACAGAAGATGAAGAAAAACAGATAGCAATAAAGATTATTGAGGAGGTGAACGATCTACAAGGAGGCATGAATCATATTGAAATAGAAATACAAGAAAGTGATACAGAAGAAGTAATTCAACAGGAAGAGTCAGAGAGTTCAAGCTCAGAAAGTATATATACTAGCAGAGAAAGACCAGTAGACAAACCGAAGCATCTAAGTGAATATGAAACCTACATGGCATATTGCCTGACATCATCTAGTGAGGAAGATCCTATAGAATACAAAGAAGCAATAAAAGATAAAGAATAGGAAGAGGCAGTTAAGAAGTAATTAGAGTCACTTGAAAAATTAGAAACATGGAAGGAGACAGAGCTACCAGAAGGAAAGGGAACAATTCAAACAAAATGAGTATTCAGAACGAAAGAAGATGGGACTAAGAAAGCTAGAGTCGTAGCAAAAGGATTTCAGATAAAGGAGGAGGATCCTTTTCAACCAGTATACTCTCCAGTAGCAAGAACCTCAACAATAAGACTTCTTTTATCGATTTCACTGCAAAACAACTGGAAGGTAAGACAATTAGAAATTCCTACTGCTTTTCTGAATGGATTTTTGGAAAGCGAAGTATATATTTATGCACCAGAAGGATTAAAAAGAAAAACCCCTATATTGAGACTAAATCGCCCAAAGTGTGGAACGACACGTTCAATGATTTTGCTTTAAAAAATAACTTTGAAAGATCAAAATATGACTGTTGTCTATATTACAATGGAAAGATATGGATTCTGATTTACGTGGACGATATATTATTAGTTGGAGAGCAAAAATATATAGGAGAAATTGTAAAACTTCTACAGAAGTACTTCAAAGCAAAAGATTTAGAAGAGATCAAAAATTTCCTGGGTATGAATATAACAAGAACAGAAAATACACTGAAAATTGATCAGTTCAAATTTATAGAAAAGTTATTGAAAGATTTTAAAATGGAAAATTGTAACCCAAAGGCAACACCAATGGAGAAAGGTTTTCAGAATAATGAAGAAAGCAAGATACTTACAGACATATCCTATCGACAGCTTATTGGAGGATTAATGTATCTAACTACAACTAGTAGACCAGACATTGGTTATGCTGTTTCCTACCTTAGTAGATTCTTAGATCGACCAACAAACGAAACCTGAAATGCTGGAAAACGAATATTACGGTATCTGCAAGGTACAAAAGATATGGGTTTAATTTATTATAAGAATAATACTGGAACAGACCAAAAAGTAAGAGGATGCTCAGATGCTGATTGGGGAACTGATAAGAATGAAAGGAAGAGGGTTTAGTGGTTGCGTGATATTATATGGTGAAAACCCAATATTATGGTTCTCAAAGAAGCAAAACTACGTCGCACTGTCTTCAGCTGAAGCGGAGTACGTGGCAGCGGCTGCTTCTGCTCAAGATCTTATGCATTTAAAGGGGATTTTCAGTTGAAAAATGAAACTATTTTATTTTGTGACAATAAAAGTTCAATTATGATGTCCAAAAGCAACGAAAACTCGAAAAGGGCTAAACATATCGATATAAACTATTTAAAAGATTTGGTGTTACGGAAGGATATTAGTATGGAATATGTTTCAACAGATCAAAATTTAGCAGATATTTTGACAAAGTCTTTAAGTAATTATTTATCTTAGGAATAAGATAAGTATAAGTTAAAATGTATTCATATTATTCATATTTGCGATTTTTATATAAAAATTTAAAAATCGAGGAGGAGTATTAGAACTGTCATCATTATAAGGTTTCGGCCACGTTTACTAGAAAAGAAGAAGAAAAAGGTTAGACATATAAGTAGAACTTTGAATATAAAAATAAACTCCCAACCATATACTGTAACAAGAAAGTAACAAAAATACTTTATATATGAATCAATACGTTTTCCATTGTCAGAGCCGTCTCCCTACTCGCGACGCCATATTAGATTTAGATATCAGGCTTTCTAGTCCAGAGGGTGGTGGTCTATGACGTGGAATTTACAGGTCTGGATTCAGTCGCTGGACTCATGACATGGATTTGCGTTATCAGTGCAATTTACTTTTAACTATAATATTTGCGATGGTATTAAATATATATTTAGTTTTTATGAAACTAACGGTTTACTGTCATTTTGCTAGAGAAAACTTTGTTAGTTCAGTGTCTGGCCTAAGTAAATACGGCGTTAGATCTAGGAAAATTATCACTGTAAATCACATGTGTTTTACCAAAGTTAGTTATATTATATTAGACAAAATAATTTATAAAGGATATTTTTTACCGGTTCCTTCAAATTTTAGACAGAAATAGCATTCATAACGTCCTCCACGACACTCGTTTTCGTGTTGTTCCATTGTGATTAGCGGATGCGTCGCACTGCAACCATCGTATCTATTCACACAAGGAAATATCATATTTTTTATAACTGCATTGAAAAGGACCGAAGGAATTCCCAGATCGTCATTTGTCGAACATCTTCCTAAAAAAATTAAACCTGTCACAAAATAGAGTAAATACAGGCAGACGCAGGATAACCAGAAGTGTCATTTATTTTTTTAAACATGTAATCACTAATTTCCCATTTAAGAGTACCTCATTTCAACAAGAATAAAATTGTCAAGAATTGAAGAATTTGAAAGTAATTTTACCTCTAGTACCTATAATAACCTACGGTATAATTCAAATAAGTCAAACTAAATTTATATTTGATAAAACATTAAAATGTAATGAAAGCAACTATGGCAATATTGAATCTTAAAAAAATTCTTTTTTCCAAAATCGGATGTTCCACTTAAAAATACCCTATCCATCTCTTTTGTTTTTGGTTGAAATATTTTTTTGGCAACGTTTTCAAATTTTACAAAAACACTCCATCGATTGGCTATTTTGGATTTTTTTTTCAAAAATACAAGGAATATCAAAAGTAAGCCCCTGTTTATCAGTCCTTGTTGGAAAGCCTTGTACATTTTTTTTGCTCAAAAGTGTAGACCTTTGATGTTAACTACACAATGTTACAGTTAGTTGAATGGGGGCATGAATGAAATTTTAAACATTGAAGAAAATATGTAAATTAAAAATAGCCCCCTCTTGTGAAATGTGGATTACCCCCAACCCTGTACCAGGAGAATTCATGGAAGATAAACTCAAAATTTATTTGACGATCGTTATAAACATTATAATAATTCCAACTAGCCATAATGTCGGGACTTGTTCCACGTAATTAATTAAAAACTTACCACATTTCACTTGCCTATTGGGATAAATTTTTACAGGTCCTATGGACAGATACTTTTGGCACTGAGAACAAATTTGACATTTCAATATGCTCTCGGGGACAATCATTTCGAACTTTTACCTAAATGCCTGTATTTACAACTGATTTATTCTGAATTCAGTCTCGTTGGACCTAACGAAAAAAAGTACGAAAAAAATTAAACATCATATAGGTATAGTAGAGCGGATTTTATATCCTCGGGATCATGTTTTCGAGTAAACTGTCGGTCGTTCTTAGGGCAGTTACTATACAGACTTATTATAGATAGTACTCAGAAATAAAATTATTTTGAAATTTGGCACTGTTCATCGTTAAAAAAAGCTAATAATTGTCTGATTGGAGAATACATTCATTCGGTTAGCTGATGTGAAGAACCCGCACACACAAAATATAGTCTAAGTTGCTTAATAACATTTATTATAAATGTTCAAAGGCAGTTCAAGAATTCGTTGATTATGTATTAAACAATAATATAATTTTGCGTTTGTATGATCTGACTTTGAGACTGAATCAGCAAAGGCTTCTGTTTTGTGTTTTCAATTCCAAAAATGGTCTTTTTGCAGCAATTCATTACCTTATTATTTAGCCATGAAAAGAATTAAAAAGTCACCTTTGAAGTAGTCAGTCGTACCGTTGACTGATACACTGGTTGTAAAATTGAACCTTTTTCAAATGTTTTATTATTTTCTTTAATTTGGAAGCGAATTTAAATGAAAAAATATGAAAAAAAAAATGTAAATTAAAAGCAGAACGATTTGAAAGCAGCGGCGGATGGTACACCTTGAAACGGCACGGGAAGTTAAGTAAAGCGTGTTTATTTTTTTTTTTAATTTGATTAAAAAAAATTTTCGACAAATATACATTAATAATCATAACAATTACATAAACAAAAAAGAAATCTAATTTTCAAAATAAACCTTACATAGAAGATAAAAACAGGAACTATCTGTTCTAAACCTAAACAGCACACAAAAAATAAGTCTTATTTTAAAATAAATAAAATAAATTTCATATAAATAAAAAAAGGAATGAAACCCTTTAATCCGAAACAAATAGGGGAACTATTATTATGTAATATAAATAAGTAAAACAAACAACAAATAAACAAATAGGCAGTCTTAATTTTTTAAATAAATAAATGTCACAAATAAAAAGGAATTATTAAATTCATCAAAAACACACGATAAAAAAACTACGTCTTAAAATAAATAAGTATTGTAACGTTGTAATTGTATCCGAATCTTATATCGTGATTTTCTCTGTGTATGTGTTAAATTGTGGTATCGATTATCACAACATTACTATTACGACTGGATTTCAGTACTCCGACCCGTTTGACAGCAAGTGCCTTCCGAGGATGCGCATGAAAATGGCATATATCGAAGAAAGTTGTAATTGAAGGTTGAAAGTCTTCTTGCTTGAGCTTACCATCGAGAAGGCCCGGCGTGTGGCTGATAAACCTTACCACTGGTTGATGGTGGCCAGATAGTTTCTTTTAAACTTACAAAGCGTAGTAACGCTTAACTTTAATAAAATAAAATACTAATTGCTGTTGTGAAACATCGTTTGAAAGGCGGTGTGATAACCCTTTTATTTTGAAAGGTAAGTATAGCCTGATGGTTATCACGACTGGCATCTTTGCCTAGGTATTCCAATTACCGAGGACAAAACACATCGTCAAGCTTGATAGGATTAACTTCAATTAATAATAAATCAGCACGGCTAATATGTTGAGCTTTGTCCTTGATTTATTGTACTACTACCTTTAATTTTTCAAGTGAAAAGACTAAATATAATCTACCGAGAAGCACCTAATGGAAATATTACGTCCAGAGATACTGAGGTTTAGTTCGGTGAACTTATTTAGTGATTTTAATAAGAGATATAATATACTGTAATTCGTTTACAGTTTCCTCTTTTGGTGTTATCTAAATTTATATGGTAGAGAAAATGCTCCGAATATGGGCCAGGCACTTAATATAGGCCCCCTGTCTATCTCCAAGCCAGGTGGCGCCATCTGCCATATTAAGCATACATTTACATTTAGACATTGTCAAAACCTATTTTACCGGCTCCCGGCGTCATCCTACATGTTGTTATTAAATGATTGTGATTGATGTGCGTTGGTGGTTCCTCTAACTTTTTGATGTAAGTTTAAATAGCGTGTTTTTTATATCTCTTAATACTATTTCGTGTTTGCTTATGCTGTTTGTAATAGAAGGAATGTTTAGCATTGCATTTTAGCATTCAATTTCATTCTAAAAATTACAGGTTTTTCCTAACTTATAATTTTATAGCGAGTTGCATTGTATGCAATATGGGCCCCCTAAGTGCGTTAAATATGGGCCGGGCCCCATATTTGGACCAAGCTGTTATCTGGACTTTTTGTAGGTATTCATGTCCTCGCCAGAAACATCGCAGAGATGCTTTTTTAAATCGACATCGGGAGCAATTGTCTATGAGTAGACCAACTGGCACCTCATTCGCACGTGCGCTAGGATTTAACAAGGCGAATGTCACCGAATTTTTTAACAACCTTGAGGTACTGTATGAAAAACACAACTTTGGACCTCACAGAGTGTTCAGCGTAGACGAAACTGATCTTTCTGTTGTTCCAAGTAGATTACCTAAAGTTATTGCAAGGAAAGGAAAACGGCAGGTGGCCTCGATATCATCGGCTGAGCGGGGTTCATTAGTTACTGTAGTTGCAGCAATGAGTGCAGGAGGACAATTTGTTCCTCCAATGCTTGTCTTTCCGAGGAAAAACAGAAACGACCAGCTTATGCGTGGTGCAGCACCCGGATCTATTTACGCAGTTCACCCAAATGGCTGGATTCAGCAAAATCTATTTACCATGTGGTTCAACCACTTCATTCAATTTGTGAAACCAACTGAAGAGTTTCCAGTGCTGCTCGTATTAGATGGGCATTACAGTCATACTAGAAATTTAGAAATAGTAAAATCATGTCTGTATCATATTCCTTCCCCCACACTCGACCCATAAACTTCAGCCCCATGACAAGACTTTTATGGGGCCACTTAAATCCTACTACAGTGAAAAATCAGGACTCGGTTAAGAATAAACAACAGAGCACTAGCACAGTTTGATCTGGCTGAATTGCTTGGCAATGCTCTGTTGATATGCCAGTCAAGGGAGATAGCTGTAAATGGATTCATTAGTGTGACGGGAATCTGTCCATTGAATAAATATGTTTTCACGGATGCTGATTATATTGCCGAAAAAAATGAATCCGAAAAATCATGTGGTTCAGGCTCAGAAACTCAGCTGTAAGAACCGCGAACTCATGCCATTACTGCTGTTGGTTCAGACTTCAAACAAAATAATTCAAAAAATCTGGCTACCCAACCAGGTTGCTCAAAAAATCTGGAATCTCAACCCGACTATTCCAAATATCTGGATTTCCAACCAGGTTATTCAAAAGATCTGGATCCTCAACCAAGTTGTTCAAGAAACCTAGATACTGAACCAAGAAGGGGAGAAGAGTCGGAGACTCCAGCAATGATTAAATCAGAGCGAGTGGAATCAGATGACTGTTCAAGAACCATAGTCAGTCCATTTGATATTTCGCCTGTTTCACTGGTTACGAAGTGAGCGAATACAAGGGGACGAAAGCCTTCCAAATTACCAGTTATAAACTTTGTCCCCTTATAAAACAGAGCTAGAACTATCAATTGAAAAATTAAAGAAAACAAAAAATGAAAAGGGAAAGAGAAAACTAGTTCCAGTAGAATCGAGTGAAAGTCGTAAGAAGGCCACAAAAAGAACTAGAGTTGAAAACAAAGAATCAAGCTCGGAAGAGGATGGAGAAGAGGAATTTGCACCTACAGATGATGATCTTGACATGGACCAGTCTTTGAAAACAACGACGAAAATATTTATTTAGTAATTATTAATATAATAAAAACTGGAATACTGTTTACCATCAGTGATGCTGATGAGTCAGCGGCAGTGAATTTCTATCGCATTTTAAGAAAACAGTAACCGTCAGTCGATATTATTCCCTCAACTCTCCTGCTGATTATTTTGGAAACTGTATTTAGGTCATAATCCAATGTCCTTTGTAACAAACACCGATTTACCCCATTCCATTTACTTACTTTAAATTCAGCCTCTTCTTCACCTCTTGTTCGTATCTATAACCGGGTTCGCAGTACCAGTGTGTTGACACCCTAATTTCGACGGAAAATACTTTCCTTATGCACCTGGGCAACCACCCATAGTTTCCATGAACTTGGAACCCACTTTATGCCTCTTACCAGTACGTATTTCTTCACTCAGTTATATGTATTATATTTTATTATATTTAAAATGTATGTAGGCCACCTTAGGTTTGTTGTTAAATTACTAAACCAGCAATTTTTTTTATCTATTAATTAAAATGCATTTTCGCACACAGCAGTTTCGTTTTAATTAAATAAACCAACAAATGTAATTTATTAATGATTAAAATGAATTGTACGCCGCATCAGTTTCCGTTTAATTAAATAAATCAACATATGTACTCTAATAATGATTAACCGGAAGACACACATTTGAAAGGAAGCATTATCTTCAATAAAAAAAATCGGTTATATTTATTCTCTTAATATCTTTTTAAATTGTCCTCGTATCTACAGGCCGCCAAATAATCAATATTTGTACGCAAAATAAATCTACCATTTAGGCCGGCTATTATTATTATTATTATTATTATTGCAAGAGAACTTCTTTCAGTGTATTAGCCTTCCTAGAATTTCCAATCTTTTACTGGTAGCATTGTACGTTAAATAGAGCCAGTCAAGCAATTTTTAATTACCACTAAAATAAGTCAACTAACAAGGTTGTCTGCAGTGATTAAATTGAATACTTACACTTACTGAAAGCTTTTACGTTCGTGGCTTATGGCCAAGATAAATTGTACAATGCTTAATTAAATAAAATGCAGATGGATTAAAGTTTTAGTGATTTTTTTAATGAGTAATTCTTAATAGTCATTACATAATCGACCACAAGGTCTCATGCAAAAATTAATACAGGGTGCCTTTTTCATGGCGTAGTTTTTCATAATAGGCACTGAATTATCTTGTTCATATGGCATTAAATCAAATAGTCACTCTTGTCCTAGTACCCTAAGCATTATTATTATCTTAAAATTACACTTACTGTCTATACTACTTATCGCTAGTCCCGGAACCTGCTAAAGTAACCTTAATTGCGTCTGAAGAACATCTGTTCTTTTGTTATCTGTCGAATTTCACCCTTTCGTTGCTTGCTTAAATTTTCACAATATTTTCTGGATTTTTGTCGTAATTACTTAGTTAATGTTAATAGCCTCTAAACTGGGAGACAGTACTTCCGAGATGGTCGCAACTAAGATCATATTACCGACTAGAATATTACTAATTTAACTTTTTAAACTTTTCAAATAAATTTCGAGCATAGCGACCCGCTGCGACTGATTTTTCTTATAAAATTTTTCGTTCGGCCATAAGGATCGACTGCAACTATAAATGAGAATACGACTGACTTTTCGTTGTTAAGATCATGCTTTTATAGCCGAAATTGTTACGCATTTTTCCCCCAAAATCCAGAAGCTGCATACACCTGCATCGAGAAACACGTGATATTATGCAACTTTGCTCTGATTTCGGCGAAATCATTGGTCGCGTATTTTCCAGTATTTTTCCATACCTAACGTTGGCTTTTAGTGCATACGCGTGTTCAAAGGTCAATAACTCCTTAATAGATAATACCGTCTTTCTTTTATTTTAATTCCCTGGACGGGAAATTAGACCCGCCCTGACCAATGCGGTTCTTTTTAGAGCAAGGTTTTTCGGGAGGAATCTGCATGATTGCTGAACTAAGTGGAAATAGTCCGCGCTTAAAACCGAGTCTACTGAATTTTGAATTTCCTGTCGGTTATTGGAATTATAGTCCAAGAGTAAATGACTTTTCCAATATTTACTTTTTGAACGATTAGAATTAAATTAAAAGTTTTACATTTCTTCAATTAAATCAGGTACTGTGGCGCCCGCTCTAACTGCCATAAACTTTAACCCACGCCTTTAAAAAGAACAAAACTACTAACGGCTGAGTGAGTTAGGCATATGGACCAGCTGAATGAGCAATTAGCGAATAAGGCTGGTTACAGTATAACATTTAACATCAAAATAAAAGAGGAACCCTTAATTGCTATTAAAACAACAATTTCTTTGAAAATACAGTGCTGGATCTTCCCAAATCGTTAATGACCTCGTCATTCTCTATTTTATTTAGAATATCCATTTCGCAACTCAGCATGAAGGCATTTAACCGGTTTTGACTGAGAATGCTTCTTCTTAGCCTGTTCTTTAAGATTTATGTCTGGGGACAGCCCCGCAACTTTGAGCCGTCAACTGTTTTCATGTACTTCGCGATACAACCAGTTGTCTGTATGTGCCTTGGTGGTCTGGAGGTCTGCATGGTTGGCCTTCACTTCGGCGACTCGAGTTCAAACCCCGTCGGTTTTTTTTAGGTTATATTTCTAAACAGTTTTTTTTTTATTTTGGGTATGTCTTGGGTTAGATTGGGTTAGCACCTGATTAGTTTTCTTTTCTTGAACCCCCGTAACGAGCGGAGGGCCATGCGAAAAGTGAATTTAGGCAACCCACATTACTCTGCTCAGAGTTGCGGGGCTGTACCTAGATTATTGCTTCTTTAAGTACCTTCAACATTTAAAGTTTAGACTAGGGAAGAGGGGAACGCGGACCGGTAACAGCGTGTCGGCTGCTGTTGCTTAGTGGCATAGTCTGCATAGAAAAAGGTTATAGGGGGATAGATCGGAAAGTAATTAACTGCCAAATAAATTAACAAAGTGCGCCATCTATTATCCTGGAAACAAGCATTTTTGCTTCTTTTCAATACGAATTTAAGCTTTGACATTTCTCCAAAAGAGGTCATGTCAATCTTTTAGGCGCGAAATTTAAATTTTAGAGTGAACAATTTTACTAAAGCCGCGTTCGTTATTGTCATCTTTTTCCTCGATTTGCTCCAAAATTTTGACAGGCACGTGACTTGGATTTTCCTTTTAAATACACAGATCTCGTGACTGTCAAATTTTCAGAGTCGAGTAAAAGATGACAATAACGAACGTGGCTTAAGAAGAAGCTACGCGTCATTGTGGCGTCGTGGTTTATTTCACTTCTTAAAGGAAGTATTTCATGATAGCTTTTTGATTTTCGCATCTGACGTCACTTTTTTTCTGATAGGTTGGTTTAAGCGGTATGACTAACAAAGAAGGTGAAACATAAATTCCCTCTTTAAAGATGTTTATAGTTTCAACTAACCAAGAAAAGGGATGTAATACACGAAAGTAAAAAATAACATGTTAGTTAGACATAAGGATGTTTTAGGGACATTTTGCCATTCCTTAACAGAATATATTTTGTGTTTTTTTTTATCATTGAAAAATAATGCCCATACTTTATGCTTCTTTCTTAGATACACGATTCTAAGTGGACTAGTTTGGCTGCACTGGTCTTTATCTGAAATCGGGGAATTACCCAATGTATGCGTTGATCTAATAAGCCGGCAGTCCGGTACTTGACTTGTCCCTTTTCTTAAGCCTATTTTCTAATCACTGTAGCCGATCGAGACGAGATTCGGTAAGCGGTAAAGTTAAATTTCACCAATTATTATCATTTGCAACTAATCTTAGAACCTATATTAACATTAAAAACTTTTATTTATATACCATACCACTATACCAGGGTAATGTTTCCTATGTTAATATAGACACCTATTTTTCTACTATTATTATACTAGGTACCTATATCATTAATCACTATTATACCTATTTTTTACTTTTTTGAGAAAATGTATTTGAAAAAAGGTATATTTAAGTAAACGTTTATATAGTGTGTTTGTGTTTGCACACTGCCACGAGCTGCTTCCAGCCAGCTTCGTGGCGCAAGCGTAGGTGTTTAGATGCTGCGTCTTTGATACGCGCGGCGGCCCGGGTTGCATTTGTGTATCGAGTGTCCGCTTTTTATAGCGCAACTCTAATATAAATGTTACACAATTATGTCGTGGAACATATGTGGTCTCAGATGTCGCATTGTCGAAGTTCACAACATAGTCCGGCCTTGCAAGGGACCAGGATTAATCGATCGATTAACTTCACCCTACCCGGATATACCATCTATAGACATGACACCGTTAACCCCATAGGAGGTGGGGTTGCTCTAGTCATCAACAACGAAATAGAACATACCAATGTAGGAATCGAAATGGACTCAGAAATTGAGGCGGCCTCCATAAAAGTCTCCACGAGACGTGGAGATATCAAGATAACTTCGCTTTATCTTCCGCCCCAAGATCTGCCTCATGAAGAGGACATAGAAGAGTTAACAAGAGACCCAAGCCCCAAGATCATCATTGGGGACTTGAACTGCAATCATCAGCAGTGGAACAGTGCCAGGACTAACAGGAACGGTCGAAGATTGGCACAGTATTGTGAAGATAGAGGTGTAGATGCTCTAGGACCGGATCAGCCCACATTCCTACCCAGGAGCGTGGGAGGGCCCGAAATGTTGGACATAGCACTTCTCAAAAACGTGCGTTTCGACACGAGCATAGAGACCATAGTAGAAGGGACATCAGATCACAACCCTATAGTGCTGTGCGTCAATCTAAGACTTCCAAGATCTAACCTAAGAACAAGAAAGAAGACCAACTGGCATAGATACCAGAACATGATTAAAAACAACACCCAAATTAGACGAATAAACAACGCCGAGCAGCTAGACATCGAAGTCGAAAATCTGGAAAACAACATCATCCAGGCCTACAACTCTAGTAGGTACTGCTGTAGAAGATTTCTTTAACACTCGACGACATGATGATCTCTCTGGAGATTTAAGCGAGTTTATGCAAGAACCGGCAGAGACAACGACAGAGTCACGCTGAACCAGCACATCGGCACTCTAAAGACCAGACTCAAGGCGCATAGAGACGAATCTTGGTAACACAAGCTCAGGGAACTGAGCCTAGGTCAATCAGCCTGGCAGATGCAGAGGGCACTCCGCAACCCCAGGACCCTTGTCGGTCCCTTAAGCGGAGCAGGAGGCCTGGTCTACGCGGACGTGGATAGGGCGAAGTTATTCGCTGAAATCGTGCAGAACCAAGGTAGACTAAACGAAGATCCTGACAAGGATGAGGAACATCTCAAAGACGTACAAGAAAGGGTCATGCGCCAAGAGTAGCGACACATTCAGCATAAATGTGATGTTTCGACATCACTAGCTGAGGTTGCGGGCATCATAAAAAAGCTGAAAAAAAGAAAAGCATCAGGAGCGGTCAAGATCAGTCATATAATACTCAAGAAGTTACCAAGAAAAGGCATAACAGCAACCGCCAACATCATCAACGCGATGATGAGACTCGGACACTTCCCTGACAGGTGGAAGGTGATACTAACACCTAAACCAGGTAAGGATAAGATCAATCCTGCAAATTACAGGCCTATCAGTCTCCCCTCAGTTGTCAGTAAGGTGGCTGAACGACTGATCTTGATGAGTTTGAACGACGAGGCAAACGAACTTAACACAATCCCCTGTTTCCAGTACGGATTCAGGACAAGAAACTCATCAGAGTTACTGCTGCTCAAAGCAGTGGAATACATTACCAAAGGCTTCAACAGCGGCAAAGCGACAGGCGCAATCTTTCTAGACGCAGAAAGAGCTAGCATTCGACATAGTATGGCATCAGGGGCTATACTATAAGATGATAGTAAGAGCTCTGATCGAGTTATCAAGATCATCAAAAGCTGCCAAACAGAAGATTCCACCTGAAGATCAAGGATAAGATATCCAGGCCAAGAATACTTGAGGCAGGAGTACCGCAGGACTCAGCCCTTGGTCCGTCCCTGTACCCAACGCACGATATACCAACAATTAAAGACGCACAGGTATCATTGTATGCTGACGATACAATGATACAATTCTCGCACAACAACACCACGAGGATAAGCACTGTGCTACAGAGGGCCACAGGCGAAATCATCAACTGGATGATAAAATGGAAAATCAAAGTAAACGAGCGACAAACGCAAGCCATAATCCTTCAGAGGAGGAGGAAGGCTGCAGGACCACACATAAGGATAAACAACACCAACATTCCTTGGAGCGACGAAGTCGAGTATATTGGAGTACACCTGGACCGTGGCTTGACATGGAAAAGGCACATCCAAGCTGCAAGAGACAAGACCAAACGGGTAATGGCCATGCTAAATCCCTTGATCGGGAAGAATAGCCAAATGGCATTGAAAACTTGTCATGATAAAGTCAACAGCGAGATCTCAACTGACGTATGGCTCAACAGCAGTGAAGTCAAGCATTAAATTGCTGACGAGTAGAGTGAACGTACTAATCAGAAGAGCAGCTGGCGCCGACCTGAAAGCAAATCTACAGTGGCAGCCTTTAGAAGACTTTATAGTCGAAAAGACCAAGCGCGTATTCCTAAAGGCAGAAAATCATGCTGATGAAGACCTGGGAGGTGATCAACTATCACCCGGACGACCCAACGACCAGAAGATGGGCCAAATACAATAGACCTAGGAGTCTAATTGTATAGAAACACAACATAAGAGACGACATAGTATATACGAGATGCGTGATCAAGTAATCACACGCGAGACAACTACATAGGAAGATCAGGACTTAATAGGATTCAATCCCGGAAGTCCTTAACCCGATGCAGCAGAAGATCCCTAGAGGGGTCAAAGTACAGGTCGGCAATAGCTGGAAGTTTTAGTGGGTATGCTACTGCAGCGAGTCCCATACTACCCACCACCTGGGGGGTGTTTATAAGAGAGCATTTTTACAAGATCACAAAAAAATATCCCCCCATTACGTTTCTCCAAATATTTGAACACTTCATGCATGGCCCTCCGCTTGCTTCACTCGCTACGGGGGCTCAACGCACAGGAACTAACCTAAAATATGAACAGCCTACACATTTATATTATAGTCGCGCTATAAAAATCTCGTACGCTCCATACAAATAAGCGCCCGAGTTCGATTCCAATGGTGAGACATGTGTTCTTTTTTATTTATTTATTTATTGTTACTCTTACAAAAACAATCATGATTGTAATTAAAAGTAAGAGTTTTAAGGTTATTCGTTCCGCTGTCCAGGCTTAGCAAGAGCTGGAGCGACCCTTCGAGATTGGTTAGACTCTTACGGACAGAGATACTATTCTTAGAACCTCCAGTATGTCGAGTATGTACTCCTGGAGGCTCAGATTTTTACATGCACGGCTTATTTTAAGGTTCGAACACCACCGGCTAGATGCTCACAAACATCTAAATCTTATACATGCACAGACAAAAATGACCCCACGGGAGCATCCGTTCTTCCTCGGGGAGAAAATTGGTCACTAAACGTTTGCCACGTGTCGCCCAATAGCTTGTGCCAATGGCGCCCAAAGAGCCGTCACAGAACGCGTGTACACTCGACCGAAGACGAAACGGGAATCCTTTTTTAAAGGTTATATTTGTAAAAAGTTTTTTTCTGCATTTTGGGCATGCCTTGGGTTAGTTTTTGTTCGTTGCGCCCCCGCAGCGAGCGAAGGGCATTGCATGAAGTGACAAAAATACAAATGTAAACATTGTGAAGCCCAGGACTCGTCAGGCGGGAGGACTCGGGCGGATATTTCCAAAAAGAAAGTATGCGTGTTCAGTATATACGATCGTTGGAATTCACCAGGGTGCGTTCATGTATCTTTCAGATTCCTTCCCGTGCGTTTACAATTCATTTTTGAAGTGAATACTTCTTTGGCTGTATGAAATTGATTTTTCAAGGTCGCGTCGCGACACCCTTTCGTCTCGCAAGAGACATAAAGTATATGAATCTCTCTTTCACTGTTATGGAATCGGTAAAGAAGTATTCATTTCTATCACGGTTTGTTACAACTACCTAATAATACAGCATTTGCGACCTTCCATGTTTCAGATGTGATCATTAAAGTTCAAGCCTTTGCCACTAGGGCGTACGATCGTTCACTGCTTCCCCACCCAGCAGTTGCACGTCGCGAATACAAATGCAAATGAGCGTTTCTCTATCTCTTTTCTTTCCATAGAGATGAATGAGAATATAAATACGCTCATTGCACCGGTTTTACTAATAGAAAACATTAATAAACTGGAATGAAATAAAAACAAATTTTGTCATTAATTTACAAATGTGGCAACTACATCTCGTGGAATTGGATTCCGCTAAACAATTGTACAAACCAAACGAAAAAAAAAAATAAAACACAATTTTAGTAAACAAAATTTATTTAGGTATAACGCATGTGAGAAAACCTGTAAGTAAAAAGCGAGTAGGTATAATCTGAAAAAAAAACAAATATAATACATGATAAATTACGAAAACAAAATTACCGAACAGCCGAAATATTTATCTATACTCAACATAAAATTTGGCACATGTTATTTCCTAAAATATATTTCCAACAAGTAAAATATAAGCTGTAAAATTAATGCATGGCCTCTGGTGCGCTATATGCATGTGAGCAAGGAACACACTTACTTCTCTAATATCATTTCATTAACATTTGTTACGTGATATTTGATGAATAATTCCTAAGTTGAACCGGTGAAGGTTGCTAGTGCAAAATATTATTTCCTTACAGATTTACAATAAACTACATGGATCAAGCGTCCAAACTGAACTTTTTGCAGTCTAGTTCTATATATCAGTTTGGACTTTGATACATATAAGCATTTGCTAATAATTGTGACCTATATTCAATTTTAAAAAAACATTTTCAGTACTTTAGGTTAAAGTGAATAAGTTTCATACCTTGTATGGATTTTATACCAGTTTGTCTTAGGTTTAAGTTGCATCCTTCGGAAACAATTATGTAAAAGTAAATACTGATATACATATTGAGCTTTTAATATTACAGTGCATGTTTTAGTCTGCGCCGTTATCATTTAAATGTCTGTGTTCGTTGCCGTTAATTTCGATAATTTCCTCTCCTTCGTCATCAGTGTTGTCTACATATTCTATTATTTCTTCTATTTCTTCGTCGTCTTCGTCTTCTAGTTCATCCTAGAGAGCAAGAAATTATTTTTAAAATGCAAAGAACTCACAATCAATCATGGTTATAAAACTTCCTAAGAGTGTCCAATCCTTTTCAATCCTGCGTGACTATATAAAAATTATTCTTAAGATGTATTACTCACCTCTGAAATGTCGTTTTCCGCTGCAGTCTCGCTATTCGCGGTCCCATTCCTCGAAGAGTCAGCATCCTCACCATTTACTCTCCGTTCGACTGATACTCTTTCTTCAAAATTTGCCCCGTTGACTTCTCGCAGTTCGTCCTCATCCGAATCTTCGTCTTCACTTTCGTCCGTGTATTCGACATCTTCGATTGCTTGTTCTTCGACGTCTATAACGCCAGAGGGATGTGCCTCAGTATCAACTCTTTCAAGAGTAAATGGCCGTTCTTCATCTTCTTTTTTATTAATGTCAACATCAGTTGGTGGTGGTGCTACAACATCACTGGTATCAGAGCTTAACACCTCACTTGACATTAGCGCATCGTCCTCCTTCACCACAAGACCTTGGAGCAACAAATCTGCCATGTTTTTCACGCTGCTTTCTTCCGCTTTAATTTCAGGACTAATAAGAATATCCTCTTCATCCACGGTCCTTGTTTCAGAAAATACAATAGGGGCTTCGGTTTCAGTATTTTCGAGGTTTCTTGCTTCGACAAGGTCATTATCAGCTTTCGCCTCCAGAATTGGTTCTTCCAATTTTATACTTTCGGTTAAGTAAATCGCTTCCTCAGGTATAACGGTTTCTATTTCTGTTACAATTGATTGTGCTACATGACTTTCATTCTTGTCTCTGTCTTCTTGGTTTTGGATATTTGTAGTAATTTCTCGACTGTTGTCATTTAAATTTCCTGACGTCCCTAAGACGAGACCTTCTTCAAATCTTTCTCCAGCTTTTTCGATTTGAGTCTGGCTGTCATCTTCTAATATCTCAGCGGATGGGTTATCGTTATCTTCGAGTAAGATATTTCCTTCATTGTTCAAGAATTCCTTGATGATGTCTGTTACAGGCAATTCAGGTTTTGCTTCAGGTTGCCTTTCCTTTAACGTCCGAAGAAAATCGTCTCCTAAATTAAATTCATTTTTAATTTCCTCCAAAATATCGCTGTCCGAATCTTCTTCGTTGATTTGCAATGCTTTTGGGAGGTCTTGTTCTAATTCTTCGTCAAGGCCGGACCTGAAATACATTAATTTCACGTTGCTAATAATGAGATAAAGTTAAAAACAAGATATTTACCTATTTTCTTCAGCCAAAGCGATATTTTCCGCTTCTTCGATAATATGGTTGATCTGATCTTCCACATCGGCAGCGTTGATTTTCTCGAATTCCTCGGATATGTTGCTGCTGCTTCTTCTCCGCTCCTCGTCCGAGGTTTCGGGTTTCTTGCCAGAATTAGACGAATCTTCGGTGCCGGTTTCTGCAAGAGAAGAATAAAAAGTCTCATTGTGAAACGCGGTTCGAATCTGTTCTAGAATAAATGTTGGAGAAGGTTTAAAGAAATACTGTTCTTTGTATTTTTGATATATCAGATATAGACAAAAAACATGTATAAAAGCTCAAGATCATAATAAAAGAATTACGATTGTGGTTATGCTGTAAAGCTTCTTCCTGCGACCTGCGGATGGACCGAGAAAGATGATGGAAGCCCAAAGGCCGATAGGGAAGAAGAAGCCTTTGCGACGAACGAAGCCCCAACCCCAAACTGACGTCACATCAAAAGATAAAACCATGGATTTGTGACATGAATTTGAAACTAACTGAATCATTATTTAAATAAATTTAGAAATTCTCTTGGATTTCGTGAGGGGACTCCGCAAATTTAAGGTGACGTCAATTTGCGGCCAATATGATTTTGTAATAACACATTTCGGTTTTTGAAAAGCTATATACAGAGTGTTAGTGGCATAGTGTAGATGAAATATAAATAGGGCCACTATATGTTAACATTCTATTATAGTGGCACATTAAATGATGTGATATTAGTATCTTGTTCTTTCAGGTTGTCCAAAAAGTAAACTGATTCTATTTCAATGTGAGCTCAGATTTAACTTTATAATATTGAAACATTCATGATGAATGAGGGAACGCTTTAAAAAAATAAATGACTATTTTGGATATATATCATTGCTCACTTATTTACTTTTTGAAAAATTTTACATACATTTTTGACAAGGGGAAACACTATAGAAAAACACTCAGAACGTACCTTTGAAGTTTTAGAGTTGGTTATCACATTTGCCTGAAGATGATTTTTAAAATAACGCATCTGAAATCTCTTACATATAGTTTTATTGAAAACAGGTACACATAATATATATTTGGAATAGTTAATATTACATAGTAATATTGGTATTTACAATATAGGGAATAGTTATGATATATCATTTATTCTAGAATAAATTCAAACCAAAATATTCGTAGGTAAATTAAGATACAGAAAAATTTACAAACTATGAAAATAAAAATAAATAAAGCCGTTCGAAATAAGCAACAGACTTAATTTATTAAACCACAATAACGTTACCGTCCTTTTGGACGGCCCGTTTTGGTCGGGCTGCTGCCCGGCCCGGCCCGGCAGCGGCCGGTCCGGGCCGAGCCTAACTTTTCTATTTTAAAACCGAGCCGGGGCGGGCCGGCCTAAGTCACGATAGGCGGGCGGAAGGCCATCTTTCAGTTCCTATGACTTCAAAGAATATTTTTTAACTAAATGCTCAGGGTTGCCAATTATTCAATGATATATTGTATTATACTATATTTCGATGTAAAATACTATAATATACCCTTGTGAAAACTAATATAGGACGCAAAAATACTATATCCCAGATAAACCCACACCAGATGCGAAGGCGCTTGCCTAACGCCTGAAACAAGAATTCGTTTAATGCTGCGCCTCTTTGGGGTGGCCAGCCATCCGACGAAATAGTCAGGGCATGCTCTAGTATGATTTAAACGCGAGTCTTGTGGTTTAGTCCGAGAGCGTTTCGAAAACAATTAATCTTTATTTTATTTTTCTTAAAAATGCCTGGTTATAAATGCCTTTATTTGAATTTTTCTACTAGAAATGGTGGCGAAAAATCATTATTTAAATTACCCGCGATCCTGAAAGGTATGTATAAATGTTGTTTAGTGCACACTCCCGCCCACTTATTTCCAAAATTATTGCATATTGGAAAATCGAATTAGCATGAAATTCTGAAAACTGGTAGATACTATGCCGTCAACTACGCTGACCTCAGGTAATTCCTCGCCGAAGGCGTAGGCGGCGCGGCGGACAGTTTTCTGATTGGCGACAGATTATTTGTGCATTCCTTCGCTGTCCCTTCAGGCGTTTTTAAGGTACCTTCACTGGTCGCACTGTAATTTCTCTACGAAAATCCAACAAATGTTATACCGTGTCCGCCAGAATATTGGCCACATATGGGATTTTTTTTTTACTATTAAGATATCGGAACTTTTGTCTTCACCAATCAATTCTGCATGTCTGACAATCTAAAAATGCATTTTAAAATATAGGTTTGTTCTAGCAGCGATTTCAAACGGTTCCAAACCGCACGGAGTTTGCGCATAGCCATATAAGCGACGCTTATATCGTTATGCGCACACTCCGGACGGTTTGAAACCGTTTGAAATCGCTGCTAGAACAGACCTTATGTCATGTGCTTACTGTCATGGCGGCAAATTTGAAAAATTCGACCTGAAAAGGTAAAAAATGGGGTTAGATAACAAGATATCGAAAAAAGTTATTTGAAAGAAGTGTTTAGAATGAGATTTTAAACCCGTGTGCCAATTTAAGATGAAATTTAATTAAAATATAAATATCCATATTTTTACGATAACGCCGTGGTTAAACAATATTTTACTGATTTTGTCGTTTAAATCGTTTAATTAAAAGAAAATGCATCACCGATAACCAAAAAAAAAAATAATTCCAGTGTTTAATTAAACAATTGAAAAAAAAACGTAAAAAATTATTCGAAAAGTTAATAAAAGTATTATAAAACGAAATAAGAAAAAAAAGCTTTATGAAAAAAAAACAAAATATTTTGAAAAATTAAATAATAAATGAAAAAATTGTAAAATGTTGGGAAAGTCAAGAAAAATGTTATAAATGGAAATAAAAAAAATCAAAAAAAAAACAAAAATTTTTAAGGGAAGTTAATAAAAGTGTTATAAAACCATATAAGAAAAAAATTATTAAAAGAAAAAAAAATTAAAAAATTGTTCGGAAAGTTAATAAAAGTATCATAAAACGAAATAAAAAAATAATAAAAACATAAATAAGAGAAAAAAGCAAATAATAAAAAATAAAAAAGTGTCGAACTCGAGGGCTAAAGTTGAGAAAAAAAGCTTAAAAAAAATCAATTTCAAAAATTTCTTTCAGAAGTTTCACTTTAGTTGTGTGCTTATAAAGCTGAAGAACATATTTTTTTAACGATTTTAACGGCAATTGTTTTAAAATATAGATATTCAAAAATTGTACCTTGTAACAAAATTGCAGATTAAAAAAATAGAAATTAAGGCCCACTAATACTAGCATTGTTTTCAAAATTTCTGAAATAAATAAATAGTTACCGAGATATGGCCGGTGGCCACCCTTACTGAAACAACCTGTATAAATAATTGTAATAAAATGTAGCTATACAGTAATTAAAATAATCTTTTTTATTCTAAATGTGTTTTATTAAGTGAATTATGTTTTCGTAAGAAACAAAATCCAATATGAACCCTAGTCTGGACCATCAAAATGTTTTCTTTAGCTACTCTCTTATAACAAGTGGTGCAAAAACCTTGCTAGCACCCGGGCGATATTTTGCGATTGTATTTCAAGCAAAAATAACATTAGAACTCGTCGCCGTCCCTATAGTTTCAAGTGCAATTATATTTATTAGCGTAAAACCCTCGTAGGTTCCGTTCAGTTTCCGTATCGTTTCGACGCGACCTCTGGTCGAAGCGATTAAGTGTAAAATTTGCGTCGCTAGACAAATATCAATTTTGGACGGATTAAGTTTGGCGCGTGCGAATGATGGGTTGTAACATTATCGCTTATAGACTTTGGATTGGGTGTCGAGTCTAACATCGCGCGCAATTACTTAATAACCTTCGGATTAATTAGGCAATTTTATTAAATAGAGAGGTTGAACGACAATGCCCCTTTGGCTACCCAGAGTAGTTTTTCATGATAGATGCCGATACATCGAAATCCCAGGTTTCTATTGTCTAAATCCCTTGGATGAATTATTAAGAGGAACATGTGACTTGTCAAGCCATGTATTCATTGGTAGAGCGAGATTTTTGAAGTGGTGATTCCCGTAGGCTTGCTCCTTGAGTTTCCGATTTACTGGCGTCACTTTTAGTCAACCTGTCGTGAATTTTTTTTTTGATTTTACCTTTTGAGGGATTCTCCAGCCGAGCCTTTTATTTTCAAGTTTCGGACCATATCTGTCTCTTACCTTTACGCTTAGTGTTTGGTGTCGGAAACTGCCCTTTGGGGGATTTAAATTCTAATTTCGACAGGTGAGTGTTTCTACTCTTCTTTTTTTTGCATCTTCTCTTCTGTGAATGCCGCCATTTTGTGAAGCCATGTGGATGGGTTTTAATTCCACTTTAATCTCTCTTACAGAGGCCTGCTCGTCCACCCTTGCAGCCTGGTGATTCCGGCGTAGGCCACCGAGACCCTTTCACAGGTAATTTTCTCTTGATATTTCATATTTTTTTTATTGTTGCTCTGAGTATAAATGCTTGCTTGATTATGAGTTACATGTGCAACCTTGAGTATGTTGTTGTTTCACAGGGTTCTACCGACGCGACGGGTTGACTGCTATCGACGGGTTTCCCTGTTTTCGCTGGTCACGTCTGACTAGTAGCCGAGTTCTTCTCCTGTTGGTCTTTTGACTGAGTTATCTCTGGCTACCTAGTGACATACCTGCGGAGTCCTTTCTCTACCGAGGAAGTTTATTTATTTATTTATTTATTTATTTATCCACGGATAAACCACTTTACATATCTCATTATACAATCAAATAATAATAGACAATTCAAAATTAGTTAAAATACTGATATAAAATCAACTTATCTAAAACAGCCTTCTAACATCACATTTAAAATTTTCAATTGGTTTCCCAAAAATACCAAGACGGTCCTGGAAAAAATTGAATGTTCTAACAATTCTAGTCAGGGGACCACTCGGACCATAGTTGGTCATGTGAAATGGCACTTTAAAAGTTTCAGTATGCCTGCTACGCCTAGACGGTATATTTAAATTGATCAACCTCAACAGATCAGGACAATCAATTACAGAGTTCACAATCTGGTGCAAGAAACACAAATCTGCACAAGTCCTCCTGTCTTCCAGAGAAAGCAACCCCAGTAGAGATCTCAAAAACTCATATGAGTCCTCCTTTCTCTGAAGCCCCATTCTATACCCAACAATTCGTAAGAATTTATTTTGGACTCGCTCTAACATATTAATATGTGTGCGATAAGAAGGGGACCACACAACAGAACTATACTCCAGGATGGATCTAACCAGAGAGCAGTACAATAGTCTAAAAGTGGGTATGGAGAATTCACACGATTGCTTACCAACAAACCCCAAGATCTTTGAGGCGCGTGGTGTAATCGCTTCAATATGAGAGTTAAAGGTAAGTTTGTGGTCGAGGAGAATTCCAAGATATTTTATTTTTGAAGACACCTCCAGATTATTGTTGTTAATTCAATACTGAAAAACTATGGGGTTTTGATTCCTGCCGAAGGATATTTGTTGACATTTTCTTAAAGTTTAGGTCCATTTTATTAAGTTTGCACCAATCAAAGAAGAAGAGCATCTCTAAGTGAATTTACTGGTCGAAAAATTTTAATGTCATCAGCAAACATTAAAAATTTGCTCTGATTGGGCATAAAGAAGCCAAGGTCAATCAGGAAAATACTAAAAAGAATAAGGCCACAGTGCGATCTCTGGGGAACACCGGATGAAACATGTATCTCTTTGGACACAGAACTGCCAATTTTTACCATCTGAGACCTGCCAGTCACAAAGCTCTTGAACCATGATAGAAGCGGATCTCAAATTCCTATCGCCTTAAGTTTCAGAAAGAGTGGATGGTGGTTGACCCTGTCAAAATGCTTTAGAAAAGTCAGTATAGACACAGTCAACCTGCCATCCCCCTTCCATTTGATTCAAAATGAAATTCTCATACAGCACCAAGTTGGTCTCAGTGGACCTTCCCCTAAAGAACCCAAACTGCTCTACTATACACTTCTGCCAATTATCAGCTGCAACGTTATCAATAACTTCATTTAACAAAGACGCATAAACGGTTTATTCCAATGCATGTTCGCCCACAGTTAAATGTCTTTTCACTTCTTTTGCAGGGGGGGGGGGGGGGGGCAAGACTTGTCGAAGCTTCGCCCTGTTCCATTTTACATATTAATATTTTGAACAAACAATCCAAAAATTCACAGTTCTTCGCAAAGATGCAACCGAGGAGACATTGAAAATGATGAATAAAAACGCAAAAATGTGATTTGCGTTGAAATTCATATAGTTTCCAAAAGCAGAGTTTAAAAAAGTAAAAATACAAACACACGAGTGTTTATAATATAGGGATATAATTAAAGAAATGCATTTTTAGCAATAATATTAAACATTATCATAATTAAAATAAATAAAGAAAAATTAACATATCCTATAAAGACATCGGTTGTAAAAAAAATGACAACAGCAAGTTATATTCCCACGCGGTAACCCATCCGAGTACTAATCACGCCCGACGTTGCTTAACTTCAGTGATCGGACTAGAACTGGCACTTTCAACGTGCTATGGCCGTTACCTGTACATTTTAGCTTGTTCATAGAATAAAAACAAAAATATTCGTATTTGTAATATTAGTTAGGATTCTTTAATAATACGCACTGGCAGCTTCGGAGCGTATTAATTCACTGCACAAATTCGACACGAAAATCTAATGTCACCAGGAATAATATCAACATATGTACGTAGCATATTTACCTTATAATCTTGAGCCGCCATTCTTTGATTTGGGACAGTCAATAACCAGCTTTTTCAAATTTTACTGTTTTAAACGTCTGGACATCTGAACAATACTTTTGACAGTTCGTATAATTTAAAATAATAATATACTTTTGTATCGTCTAAAATCCGTTTAAAAACGATTTTAAATGGCAAAATTGTATAAAAATCCGAAAATTCGGACATTTTTAGGACGATAGCTGTGGCTTCGGACGAATTTGTCGTGGATTTTGAAGCAAAAAACAAATTAAAATTCAGCCGTCTATTAAAAATAAGCTGTGATCCAAATACACTGCGAATATAATATAATCAAAATAATACTTTTGACGGTTCGTTTAATTTTAAATATGCTTTTTTATCGTCTAAAATCCGTTTGAAACGATTTTAAATGGCAAAATTGTATATAGTACTGTCCTAGCGGCTAGAATCGGTTTACACATTTTCGTTTGCCGAGATTTACTCTCATACCGCCGCGTAAGATGTTTACACATCAAAAACACAAGGGCATTCAAGATCAAATTACCTCAATGTCATTCAAGGTAAAAGACACCACAAAACAGTCCCAAGGATCTTCAAGGTCATACACGCTTGGAGCAATCCCAAGGTCATATGCGCGACCTTTAACAAAAACTCAAGGACATTCAAAGTGAAATTAGGCCAATGTCATTCAAGGTCGAATACACTTTTGACCAAGTGGGCATGGTCTAACTCAAAGTCCCGGGAAGTGGGTGAGTGGGCAAAAAATTGGAGGGGGAGAATTGAGGCCATCTATAGCACTATACTGTGGATTAATTCCCTGCATATTTTCGACACGAAAATCTACAAAGCTTGTTCTTTTACCAGCTACTCATCTTGGGCCGACATCCTTTGGTTTGGGAAAGTCAATAATCAAATTTTGCAAATTTTAGAAGAGGGCTATGACTCAATATTGTTTTAAACGTCTGGACATCTGAATAATACTTTTGACAGTTCGTTTAATTTAAAATAATAATATGCTTTTTTATCATCTAAAATCCGTTTAAAAGCGATTTTAAATGACACAATTGTATAAAAATCCGAAAATTTTGACTTTTTTAGGACGATAACCGTGGCTTAGAACGAATTTGTCGTGGATTTTGCAGCGAAAATTCATTTTAAATTCAACCGTCTATTAAAAAACAAACTTATAGAAAGAAAATTATAGAAGAGGGCCATGACTGAATATTGTTTTAAAAGTCTGGGCATCTGAATAATACTTTTAACGGTTCGTTTAATTTAAAATATGCTTTTATATCGTCTAAAATCCTTTTAAAACCGATTTTAAATGGCAAAATTGTAAAAAAATCCTTCACGGACGTCCTGGATTAGCTTTCTTCTCAATGCGACGGCTTATAATGTCACAATCGGTTTACACATTTCCGTCCCATTTGCCGAGATTTACCCTCATTCCGCCGCGTAAGATGTTTACACATCAAAAATGTGCAGATATGAAAACCGAAAAAATTACCCTTCACTTTTAGATAGGAAAATCTATTAATATAATATAATTATAGTCAAAAGCGATTTTATCGTGCGGGTTCAAAGGTCACAATTTTCAGTAAAAACTTCATTCGTGGCAGATTTTGCATGTAAAATCTGTCAAAGTAATGACATTTAATGAAAAATGTGACCTTTGGACCCGCACGATAAGACCGCTTCTGACTATAGCCATAACGTTACTGTAATATTTTTAACCTGTTCCGATTCTGTTTAGCCCGTTTTGGCTATTTCTAGTCACTTTTGGTTAGTCGTTCAAACAACTTTCCGTTAGTTCCAACTTATTGAAGTGTAAACATCTTACGCGGCGGTATAACGGTAATCTCGGCAAATGGGACGAAAATGTGTAAACCGATTCTAGCTGCTAGGGCGGTATTATATACAATTTTGCCATTTAAAGTAATTTTAAATGGATTTTAGATGATAAAAAAGCATATTTTAAATTAAACGAACATTCAAAAGTATTATTTATTAATTATTATATTCGCAGTGTATAGCACAGCTTATTTTTAATGGATGACTGAATTTAAAATGAATTTTCGCTTCAAAATTCACGACAAATTCGTCAGAAGCCACGGCTATCGTCCTAAAAAAGTCCGAATTTTCGGGTTTTTATACAATTTTGTCATTTAAAATCGTTTTTAAACGGATTTTAGATGATAAAAGAGCATATTATTATTTTAAATTAAACGCACTGTCAAAAGTATTATTCAGATGCCCAGATGTTTAAAACAATATTGAGTCATAGCCCTCTTCTAAAATTTGCAAAATTTGGTTATTGATTTTCCCAAATCTAAGGATGTCGGCCAAAGATTACTAGGTAAAGAAGCTGTGTCCATATGTTGATGTTATTCCTGATGGCATTAGATTATCGTGTCGAATTTGTGCAGTGAATTAATCCACTCCGAAGCTGCCAGTAAGTATTATTAAATAATCCTAACTAATATTACAGATGCGAATGTGTTTGTGTGTTTGTTTGTTTCTTACGCTTTCACGCATAAACTGTTTCAATCATCATGAAATTTTGTACATATATTTTCAAGAGTGTAGTAAAGAACATAGGATTAGCTTTTACCCGGGGATTCGTTCGCGTTGATTTTTTATTATTTTAAACTTGGTTATTAAACGTAATTTTTATTCTATGGCCAAGTTAAAACGTACAGGCAACGGCCATAGCATGTTAAAAATGCCAGTTCTCGTCCGATCACGAAGTTAAGCAACGTCGGGCGGGGTTAGTACTTGGATGGGTGACCGCTCGGGAACACAACGTGCTGCTGTCGTTTTTTTACAACCGATGTCATTATAGGATATGTTTACACATCAGTGTCTCGATTACTACCAGACTCGCTCAATTTTTTTTTAGTCATTTGAACTGACTCCGATACGTTATAATCAAATTTAATCTTTTTGGTTAGTTTTGGTTAACTGCAAAAATTCGGTTCGTTTTGATTAGTTTAATTTTTGCAATCTATTCCGATACGGTTTAGCCAGTTTCGGTGCCTTTGGTTACTTGTGAATAGTTTTGGTTAGTCATTTAATCAGCTTTCGGTTAGCTTTAGTTAGTTTTAAATTATTTTAGTAATTTGAACCGGTTCCGATACGTTATGGTTAATTTTAGTTAGTCGGCAACATTCGGTTAATTCAAGTTCGTTTCACCTAATAAGCTTAATATTTTTAATTTGTTCTGATTATATATATGTTTTAGCCCATTTTGGTGCTTTTGGTTAGTCGTTCACTTTCGGCTAATTTAATTAGATAATCGTACGGCTTTTGTAACAAATCATGATTTGAGGTCCGTTAAGTATACATTAGTTCAGTGTTGTTTTTTTACTTGAATTACTCGACTTTTCGCACAACATTTAGTCGTTCGACAATAGCGCAAGTTATAAATTTGTGTCTCTCTTATAACGTTATTTCTCCTCACATCACCACTTCTAAAATAGAATTTGATCTGCCAGATTCGCTGGTCATTTTCTGCTGCCATTCTTTTTTTTTGAAGAACAATAAACCAACTTTACATTTATCGCATTCACCTGTTTTCATTTAGTTATTTAATTTCCTGAACTTCCCTTAAGTGGTAACGTTTCAGAGGAGAAAGTCGCAAGAAGTAGTAAGTACCTGATTTTTTATTACTTGCGCTCAATAATTGAAACGTTCTGTATTTACTGACTTTACCTTCCTTGTTATCGTTTATTATTGACTTGGATCTTTGATTAATATTTGAGTATTTGCTTTATTTTTCTGTTGTTAATACTGATGAATTTCTGGCTTTCAAATCTGATCTAATTTTCTAACTTATGTTTGTTATTTTCTTTTGTCGTGAACCTTAAGCTAGAACGAGTTCCATATTTCAACTTTGGGGTATTTCTTGCTTGTGCCGTCTACAAGCTGATGGCGCCTTAAATAAATAAACCCACCCCTGCTCTCTGACATTTGAGCTAGGGCCTAATTTGTACGCTCGGCGACAACTCGTTCAAGCCTATGTATCGACACACGTAAATTCATTCAGTTTTAATTTTAAATTCTGAAACTTTAAATTTTTCTTTTAATTTGAAATTATTCACTCTCAGTTCCTTCTAGGCTAGAGTGAAAATTTCGCGCCAATTAGAAGAAAAGAAAAATCGTAACAAGGTTGGCAAAATTGCTTACGAACGTGTCAAAAAAATACATTTTTACACTGACACAGAAATGTCCTTATTCTTGACCTTACGGCCAATTTAAACGCTCCCGTTCTCTATTCTTTCAAGTAAATCCAAAAAGTCTTTAAACAAATTCAGGCCGTATATAGAAATACCACAAAAAAGGTATTATTCATATCGAAAACTTTGCTTGACAAAAAATAACTTTAAATCGGCCTACATTAAAGCGTATTAGGGGAATTTCTGTAAAAAAAAGTCAGTGCAGCCATAATATCACTAGATTTCCATGACCGCCTGTTGGGAAAAAAGAAAGTGAATGGCTATTGCAATTTTTTATTTTTCCTGAACCAGTCCACCAACAAAACACGTTTCCATTTAATTGGTGCAAACCAACTATTTTGATTTTGAAGAATGGTTCTATAATCATACCCAGATTATTTGGTGCAGGTCGCGTATAACCGCCACGTCAAGGTTAAAGTTGGCTGGCGATGAATTTGACGACCTTTCGCATCTGGTGTGGGTTTATCTGGGACTATACTTTTAATTTATTATCGATATCAATATATTAATCGAGTAAAATTTTGAACGCTATCGAGAAACGATAACGATATTCCGTACAATAAAATACGATACATTTAGCGGTTGGGGCAATAATTCCCTATTTGTCATCTAGCAACGAGTGTCTTTTTAGCTATATAAAGATTTAAAGATGTTATTTATAAAATATTATCGGATCTGGCCGGGCCGGGCCTAAAGCTGCGTCCTCACCGAGGCGACACTGTCGATCGACTCTGTCTATCGACATTGTTGATCCACAAGCGACACAAACTGCATCTGTCCACACCAGAGTTGACAGAAATGTTTGCCGATCAGTCGAAATCAAGATGTCTGACGAAGATGACGTTATAGTTGCTTGTGCAGCATATATTATTATTAAAATACACGACTACGAATACTACGATGTCAACAAGGCAAGACGTCACTGAGTACTAACAGTTTGTCGAATGTCGAACGTCGAAAACGCGTCCACACACTAAAGTCGATCGACTGCTCTTTCATGTTTACCGACAGGCGATGGAAAACAAATCGACATGTCGATCGATTTATTTTGTCGATCGGCACAGTCGATTGCCACGTACACACCAAGTCGACAACGTCGATAGACAGAGTCGATCGACAGTGTCGACTTGGTGAGGACGCAGCTTAACAATTTATAAACACGGGCTGGGCATACCCGGGCTAGGCTGTAGGGTCATTTCACATCAAACCAACCAAAATAAAAAGAGATTTGGCAGATCACCTCATAGATTTTGATAATTTTTCGTACAGTTATCTAGTAGATTCAAATTTTTCTGATAAGTAGCTTTTTTTTTTATTTGATTTTTGTACATCAAAAAAAGTTACTATTTTCCCTAAACATACAGGGTGTTATTTAAGTACGTGGCCTAACTTCAGGATTTTAAGACGAAAACTTTATATAAACATAGGTCCAAAAATGTCTTGTTTCGAAAATACAGGGTGTTCAAGTTTAAGAAAAAACGATAGTGTACGCCACTGGTTTCTTTCTAATTTTAACGTTTATTTCGGAGTAAGGGACTAAAAATACAACTTTTTGTCCCTGCAATTATTGTTGTATCTAGATTATATTACAAAAAAAGTAATTTTAATTTTTTTTCTCAAAACTAAACAAGGTATGAAGATAATACAAGGAACAGCAAAGTTGTATTTATAGTTGGTAAATTTGAAAAAAATAGAATTTTTAAAAAAGTTAGTGGCATTTAGTTTTTCTCAAAAATATCCAGAAAAATGACTTCTGGGACGCCACTGGACTTCATAATAATTAATCTAATTAGGGCTAAATTAGCCCCTTGCTACAGTAAATACTACTGCCAAATTTTAACAAAATCGACCAAAAGATTATTAAGATTTTTACAATAAAACCTATTTTTTTAAGATTGACACCCTGTATCTTGGAAATAGTGCATTTCCGCATCTAGGTTTATATGAATCTTTTTGTCTTAAAATCATTCAAAAAGTTACCTCCTGAAATTTTGCCACGTCCTTAAATAACACCCTGTATATTAAAATAAATCAAGATATCTTATGAACTAATTACACTAGAGCAGTGAAAATACCTTTCAAATGACGTACCACTCAATATAGCTGCTTTAAAAACAAAATTGATTTTTTTTTTAATTTTTCAAAAAAGTATGTTTTATTTTTTTCAAACATTTATATTATTTTTGTCAATATTTTAGCAAGATATTCACTAAATTTCGGAATGGAGAAATGATGAAAAATGTTAACAATTTGAAAACAGCAAAAATTACAAAAAAGTTTGGTTAATTGTTAACTTCTTTTCGTGTTTTTAAAGGAAAGGCTAAACAAAAACCTAACCATCCTACCACGCATCCTCCTGCACATTCCCAGCCTCCACCCCTTCCTAGAAAAAAAATCAACAAGACCATAAGTTCCAATATTTGCTATTTTTTTCAAGTAGAAACTTGTTAAAACTTGCTGACACGCGCGCATCTAATTTGGTAAGTATCGGTCTACCTCCCCCTCTGTCCAATTGAATTTTCCTAATTCTCCCTTCTAATTTTTATGCCACGCCCCTGCTTTATGCTTATATTGGTGAATTTAAAACATTTGTTTGAACATAACCCTCATCTATGGTTTGAACCTGTGTGCATCATATAAGTTTGGGTTAGTTTGGGTTAGTTTCTTCAAAGTTTGTCGATAAATTAACACGTTTAAAAATAGCTCAAAATCAAAGCCGATTACTGCTACAGGTCGAACTTACACACTTATTAAAGAAGAAATGTTAAATTATTCAAAAATAAAATTTAAAATCTAATTTACGTGAAATAACCCAGCCCTACCCTGCATAATTTTTTCTGATATTCAATATTTTTTCTTAAACCTATTTTATTTTGCTACTTATTATTTAATTCTACATTGCACAATTGAAGAAATAAACAAAAAAATAATAATCCGAATTTAAATCATTGCCATGAATAAATCAGCTAAATGCATATATAATAAGGGAGACGCGGTAAGGGTAGGGACACCGGCGCGTCAGGCCCAGGAGCATATAAAAACGGCTCGCGAAGCACGCTGCGGGACATTCTGAATCGACAGTGCAAAGTGTTGGTAACTAAAAGAGTCTGACAGATCCTTGCGGGATCGTGGAGAGTTT
>MU191725.1:0-11076 GCA_016904865.1 Pissodes strobi
CTGACGGCTTCAAACTCTATTAAACCAATCATGGGTACTGTAAGGAATGTAAATAACCCAATAACGAATAGATGTCGTTAGTGGTATAGTTTTAAATGTGAAAACCCGTTTTGCCCGCCTACCCCGTCTTGCCCGAGTTTCCCCTATAAGATCTCACATGACGAATTTGAAGTGCTTAAATCAGCCTGTCGGGAACAACACGATTTCTTCAATTCCAAGTAAAATTGCTATATTTCTGAACTTTGAGAATTTTAAGCAATATACTGGACGCTCCCTTAGAAGAACGTTGGCCACTTTATTAGCAAATACTATAGATGATGTTTTAGCTCTCAAGCGACATGGGTGATGGAAATCTGCAACTATTGCGGAAAGTTATGTAGCCGAGAGCGTCAACAATAAAAAGGAAGTTGCAAATAAAATTTTGTACAATATAACTAAGCCAAAAGTCTCCAGCAGTACTTCAAGAGTAACAGAAAATTTGGTTAGAGATGGAGAATTTATGGAGTGAAAACATTCTATACAAATTGAGAAAAAACGAGAAAACATTTATCAAAATTTTGTAAATAATGTTCGTAATAATTGTACTGTTAATATTCATTTCACTTAATATTACCCCATTTTTATAAATCATTGTTAGCTTGACCTTGTTGATGAAATAAAAAATTGAAGGTATCTCCTATATTTGTAGTTTAAACTTAATGAATACAGGGTGGTATAAATTATTACCACCCAAGGGTGGTAAGTTGACTTACGACCCGTCGTCAAGGGCAATCGATACCTTTTTGGTAATTCTCACTTGCGTCCTTCAAAACAGTGTGAAAATTGGTCGTTTACAATACAAGGAGGGGAAAAATTATTTTTGTTGCACAGACGATCTCGCGATTATGGTGCGGGGGAAATTCACGATCCCCCGTTCGGAGATAATTCATAAAACTCATGGCAAAGTGCTGCAAACGCGAGCAGCCAGAATTAATTCGCAGAGAACAAGCAGCAGTCCTTGTTTACACATGGAAGAGAGTGCTAAAGAGACTCAAACTATTGGTGCGTAAGAGATTTCCTTCTCATTAGAAGTAAAATATATGGGAATCATATTTCACCAATGGATGACGGTGACATAAAATTCACATATTGAGAGGGGACAAAGGTTCTTCGATATAAACGTTATTTATATAAAAAAAACTCCTGCTTAAAAGCCGAATAAAGTGCACACATTCAAAACTTTTACAAATACAAAATACAAATAAAAATCTCTTTAGTTACTTTTGTCACAAACTGGTTCAACCAAAACAAGGACGAACATAATAAAATTAATATTAAAAATATTGTCATGGCTAGCAGCCATCCGAATGTGTGTGTGCTACCCTATAGAACTAGCTTTGTCGCGTCTAAGTATGAGTCATCGCGGGCCGCGAAGATTCAGGAACTGTGAAATTCTCTCGATGTCCTGGTCGAGAATCATATAGAGTGGTCTCGCTTCTTCCGGAGTATTCGTGATAGACTTTAGATTGTATATAAATAGCAGGCAGAAAGCGTGTTGAGTTAGTTAATCATTAAGTGTTGAATTGTAAAGAGCTATTAGTTGTAAAGTTATAAGAGTAGTTTAGTGTGTTCAATTGTATACAGTGATGAAGAATAAAAAGAGTATTAGTTTAAAATAGTAAAAGTTGTAATTTCGTTCAGAACCCACGGGAAAAACGTTATATTTGGTGTCAGAAGTTGGATTGTGAAGGGACCGGACTTGTGAAGTATTTTTCGAGATAGAAGAGGGTACAAGTACGTCAACGGAACCGTTTCGATTGGTGGATTATAACAGTCTATGGTCAATACAAGGCAACAAACGGCAGAAATGAACCAAATAAATAAAATGTTGGCCGATTTCATGGAAAATCGAAATGCTGATAGGCGAGCGGATCGGGTAGAGGATGAACGTAAAAGGCAAGCAGAACAGGACCGGCTTCAGAAAAATTTTCAAGAACAAGAAGATAAAAGGCAAGCGGGACGGGAACAGGATGAACGTAGAAGGCAAGTGGATCGGGAAGAGGAGGAACATAAAAAGCAAATAGAACAGAACCGTCTTCAGACAAATTTTCAAGATCAAGAAAAATAAAGGCAAGCGAAACGGGAACAGGATGAACATGAAGACAAGCAGAACAGGAGCGGCTTCAGAACATTTTACAAGGTCATGAAAATAAAACGCAAATAGGGCAGGACTAACTTCAGAAATGAATGATGGATGTCACTGTAGGCGAGGAAGGAAAATTACAGAAAACATTGGACGGTCAAAATGTGAAATTTGAAAAAGAAGTAAACAATATATAAATAGAAGTTGGGACTGTATAAAAATAAGTAGGAGACGTACAGAAAAAAATGAAGAATCTACAAGCAGACGTTACCAGACTAAAAAATCAAGGACCCACCGAGAGGGTATTCTCCACAGGACAGAATATCAAGCCTCCAACGTATGACGGTCAAACATCTTGGACAATGTACAGAAGACAATTTGAAGCCGCTGCTGTTGCCAACGGTTGGAATGACGAAGAAATGGTCACATCACTAGTGGTAGCGCTTCGTGGATCTGCCCTGGAACTACTACATACTATTCCCATCAGCCAACAGGAGAAATATGACATTCTTGTAGCTGCCCTGGAGAGACGATGTGGAGACCAACACAGAAGGCAACTATATCGGGCACAAGTAAAAAGTCCCGACATCAGAAGCCTGGTGAAAACCTGTATGAAGTTTTTACTAGAATCAAGAATGCTCAGATCTTACTGAATCCAAAGAAATGTTTTCTTTTTCAACAAAAAGTTGAATTTTTCGGGCATGTCGTGTCATCAGAGGGAATCTAAACCGACCAACGAAAGATTACAGCCATCAAAGACTGGCCTTGTCCTCGCGGCAAACACGAACTGCGGAACTTCCTTGGATTATGTACCTACTTATTATAGAAGATTTGTCGAAGGATTTGCCAATATAGCTGCACCTCTACATAAGCTCACTGAAGAACAAGCAAATTATAACTGGGATCATAACTGTGATTCTGCGTTCAGTAAATTAAACGCGGCTCTATATTCTAGTCCAATATAGGGATATCCAGAACAAAAAGGTAAATTTGTATTGGACACGCAAGCAACACCGGCATCGGAGCGGTTTTATCGCAATTACAAGCAGGAGAAGAACGAGTTATCGAATACTACAGTCGAACACTTTCGAAACCTGAACGTAACTAATGTGTATCCCGAAAAGAGGTTTTGGCAATAGTACGGTCTGTTGAGCATGTCCATCAATATCTGTATGGACAAGAATTCCTAATAAGTACTGATCATGCAGCAATTAAATGGCTTTTGGATATGAGACAGCCTGCAGGACAGGTAGCCAGATGGCTTGAACAGTTACAACAATATAACTTTCAGGTTAAGCACAGAACAGGAAGATAGCATAATAATTCAGATGCTTTATCCAGAAGACCATGCGAGGATAATTGTAAGCATTGCCAAAGTATAGATCAACGAGAAGGAATTACTCCCATTAGGCATATGAAGTTTGAGGTTGATCAGCAGTGGACCACAGAACAACTTGAAAAGGATCAGCTTGAGGAAAGTGAAATACCACTACTGCTAAAAGCTAAAGAAGAACGTCAACCGAGACCAAGCTGGAGAGAGATTTCAACTAGAGGATATACCTTTAAAACTCTGTGGGCTCAGGGGAACTCCCTGATAGTGGAAAATGGACTTCCTAAACGAACCTGGGAAAGCGACGATGGAAAAGTAGTTAAGACAGAGTTAGTGGTAACAAGGAGGAAGATATCGGAAGTTCTGGAAGAAGTTCATAATGGAAAGTCTGGTACTCATCTCGGAGTGAACAAAACAATTGACAAGATCCGCGATAGATTTTACTGGGTCAACTACTGCCAGGATGTGAAATCGTGGTGCCGGCAGTGCTCAACCTTTGCCGCAAGCCAACAATCCAAAACAAGATCTAGGGGGAAAATGAAATAGTTTAATGTAGGTCTACCGTTTGAACGTGTCACCATTGACGTAGCTGGCCCTTTTCGAGAAACAAATAATGGTAACCAGTACATTTTAGTGGCAATTGGCTACTTCTGTAAATGGCATGAAGTATTTGCGATCCCCAATCAAGAAGCTGTTACCATAGCAGAGGTCCTCGTGAATAACCTATTCAGCAGATTTGGTGTTCCGTTAGAGCTGCACTCAGATCAAGGACGCAACTTCGAATCCAAGGTTTTCCAGAAAGTCTGTGATTTACTCAACATCCACAAAACACGGACTGCAGCCTTATATCCACAATCAGATGGCATGGTTGACAGGTTTAACAAGACCATTGAAGAACATTTGTCAAAGGTCGTAGATGGACATCAGAAAGTTTGGAATCAACACATACCACTATTTTGATGGCATATAAATCAGCAGTCCATGACACGACAAGACTAACACCAGCCATGGTTTTATTTGGAAGAGAACTCCTTTTACACTGTGTCCTATTATTCCGAACGCCAGACAACCAGGATATGGACATTGAAGACTACGCGGACTCCCTTAAGTAAAAGTTACTATACATCCATGAATTAGTCAGAGAAAACACGGAGAAAGCCAGTGACCGAATGAAGACACGATATGATCTCAAAGCTAATTCTATGGGATTTCAGATGAACGATAAAGTCTGGTTATATAATCCGCAGAGGAGGAAAAGAAGATCTCCCAAGCTAACCCCAGTATGGGAAATGCCCTATACAGTCATCAAAAGAATTAATGACGTAGCTCCAGAAGCAAACTGAAAGTTGTCCACCTCGACAGGCTGAAAGCACATCACGGACATGAAGCAGCTGATCGTGACGATCAAGTTTAAGAGAGAGGCAATGTCACGGCTAGCAACCATCCGAATGTTTTTGTGCTACCCTATAGAACTAGCCTTGTCGCGTCTATGTATGAGTCATCGCCAGCCGCGAGGATTCAGGAACTGTGTAACAGTTGACTGCCTTCTCAGCCAACGGTGTAACTCTCTCGATGTCCTGGTCGAGAATCATATAGAGTGGCCTCGCTTCTTCCGGAGTATTCGTCATAGATTTTAGATCATATATAAATAGCAGGCAGAAAGCGTGTTGAGTTAGTTAATGAAGAGCTATTAGTTGTAAAGTTATAAGAGTAGTTTAGTGTGTTCAATTGTATACAGTGATGAAGAATAAAGAGAGTATTAGTTTAAAATAGTAAAAGGTGTCATTTTGTTCAGAACCCACGGGAAAAACGCAACAATATCAATAATACAGGTTACAAGAGCTTATCTATATACATAACTACATTACATGGCAATCACATTATTCTATAAGTGTTTGAATATCAATCATTTAAGGCAATGAGGGAAACTTAGCAATCACGAAATAATTATATGTTTTCTATTTTTAAAGTCTAAGACGAGTCGATTTTCGGCGGAAGATGATTAGAAGGTCAGCGCTAGTCTGCGCATGTTAGAATTTGAAGTTTTGATGTTCTGGTAATTCATGGCGAGGTATTTAATTTTATTTAAACAAATGCTGGATAAGCTGAGGGCATTTAAAACTTCGGATAAATGTTTGCAGAATAAAGGTTCTCTTTTAATGTACACTGCCTTCCGCAAAACATAACACCAGATCGCGATAGGAAATGCTCATGCTAGGTATATCCTGAACGAAGCTTATAACACACCCCGCTCAGATTAACTGACATAATATAGTCAATCTACCTCGCCCATGACAAAGTCGAGCCGATGCGCGATGTACACTCCAAACTACACAGAAAGATTTTTAAGCATTCCAGACCAGTTTTTTCTTTCAACCTCCCAGCAATATATTCCTTGCTCATTTCCAAGACGTTATCATACAGTTTTGCAGTGATAAGTATGCATGTGTCACGTACCTAGTTAACAACTGAGGTCCTCTATTATTGCAGCGCCAAAATCATTTATACACGACAGAACTGAAAACTTCAACAAAGCGATAATAAAAGTGATATTAAATTTGAAAAAAAAATTGTTGGCAGCGCTTTACGTTGATCCCGGTACTTGTCGTATGCTAAGCGACCGCCCTATCTCTGAGCTACGTTTTCATCGAAGAATATATCTACAAAGGTCGGAAGAGTTTTCACTTAAAAAATCACCAATAATTCTATATAATCCTGGTATAATGTGCGCGTGACCCCCGTCTTTAATATGCGAAAGTTTTGCTGGTCCCGATCGGTCGGTTTTTCAATAATGAAATAATATGTGGTGACGTGTCGTTTCAAAATCTGAAATCACGAAGTTTAAATTTAACGAGCTCACCCTGTATAAAAGCCATTATCATTTCTAAAATGCTCTCTTGAACAGCTTTTAGCGTAGATTCTCTTCAATCTGCTTTTCTATAAAAAAATTATTTCTCGAGAGAAAAATAGAAACCCTAATTTTTTTGACCTTTTAATTTCCCCCCCAAAAACTCAAAGGATTTTTCTCCTAGAAGTTCCTTATCGCACTGTCGGTCATCTTGATTTGTCGATCCTCCTTTTTCGGCGCTGGAGCGTACCAAAGTGAACACTTTTTCAAAAATATACACGCCCAAAAACTACTCGCCATTTTCCGATTCTCGCCAATTTGAATAGGGTTCAGAAGACCGTCATAAAGAATGTGTCCAGAAAATCTCATCAAAATTATTTAATGTTTTCGGCCATAACCGTGGATTAAATCAAAATTTTGTGCCTTCGACTCGCAGCCTTAAAAAAATGCTAAATATCTAAAATAGCCGAGCATGACGAGCCTGACGCGTGACGGCTCAGTTCGTTCACTACACAGGAAACAATGTACTGAACGCGCTAAAGGAAGTTTTCACTTCAGCAGTCTATTCGAGACCTCATTACCCGAATGAGCATTATATAGTCGAGCATGACAAGCCTGTCGAGCATGACGAGCCTGCCGAGCATGACCAGCCTGACCAGCCTGACAAGCTGACGCGTGATAACTCATTTTTTTTCACTACCCAAGATTTTTGTGCTGAATGCACCAAAAGAAGTTTTCTCTTCAAAAAGCGATAAAAAGGTCCAGTCACGCTGGACGCCTTTTTATCGCTTTTTGAAGAGAAAACTTCTTTTGGTGCATTCAGCACAAAAATCCTGGGTAGTAGTAGTAAACTTTTCACACGAATGAGACAGTCTCATGAGTGTGAAACGTGTAGCACGCTATACTTTTTCTACGACTGCTACATACAGAGTGCCCCACTGGGAGTGTGGTAGAACATTACATGTTATATGGAAAACTTTTTTATTATTAATTTATCAGAAAATTTTATTCCTAATGAAAGAAGCTACGTGAGTAAGAGATTCTCGCTAAACTATAACTAGGGGCACAGGCCTAAAATGGGGCCCCAGGGGTGGGGCGAAACCCTAGAATGGGGCCTATGGTACGCGAGTCCCATATTTTACAGATTTAGGAATGGAGCCCCCCCGGCGGCGGAGCCTTAAAATTGGACCCCAAGCCCTAAAAGGGGGCCCCTGGTATGAGAGTCCCATTTTCTACAGTTTTGCGAAACGGGGCTCTTGGGGAGTGAAGCCCTAAAATTGGGCCCCCTTTTTCAGAGATCTAGGATTGGGACCTCTGAGGGCGAAGCTCTAAAACGGAGACGAAGCCCTTTAATCTAAATACCCGAAGAAGCGTGTGAAAAATATACTTTGCACACGCCGTGTGCAAAGTATACTTTTCACACGATGTTTGAAATGTCCAGTTTTCAAGAGCAGTTGTTAGTGCGTTTTTGTCTATTTTCAGGGCAGTCGTAGAAAAAAGTTTTTAAAACTACAAATTATTCGGTTATTTTCTGTAAAAGAAAACATACAAAAAACAATTATTATTTCTAAATATTTGGATGCATTATTATGTCACATCACATAATATAACACCAGCTTGTTCTCTTTGACAATAGTAGACAAGAAAACGAAAAATATAGACAATTAACCTGAAACAATTTATTGCTTATATTGGAAAAATATACATTTTTTATCGCTGTGTCTTAAATTCACTAAATATTGTTGCCATGAATTATATTTATAACAGTCTCCTCCACTTTTATATTGCATGCATCTTTGAATACTTACTCAAATTCTTATACTCGTATATGGCTTCAGTCTCATTTATTTTCAGAGATGAAGATGGAATAGAGGAAGGAGTATCTTCTTTATTTAATGCTGAAAAGCAAGTAGAGTGTTATGAGATGAGTATATATTAAATGCTCAGAAAATTGTGTGAAAAATGTCTCGCTAATTTAAATTTTATACACAATTACATCGCTCGCAACAGAGTTTTATTAGATCCATATTTATTGAAGCCAAGTACTTGGAATTGGAATTGACAACAATGTCTCGCCTTAATAGGTGGGAATACTGCTTAGATCGAAAAGATACCATGGTTGTCCCTTTGAATTTGAGGAAAATGACCGTATTATTATATATCTATATAACTCATAATAAAAATAACCTAAAACTTTAAATAAAAAAATAAAAAATAACTTTAAATATTCAGTAATAAGGTTTACAAACTGAACAGGTTCTTCAACAGATCTAAGTACAGTGCTAAAACCCCTTTAATTAAATCGAATACTTTATTAATATAAAATTATTGCCAAACCCCAAATAATATGTGTAGAAATATTGACAAGGATATCATTTAAATTATTGCTTACAGACATTGGCTCACCAATTATTACACCCATCTTTTTGCTTCTTGAACAAACATTTTTGATTTCTTTGACTATTTACCATTTACACATAGATTTGTTGTCGCTACTCATGATCCGATACTGACTGTTTCTTGGGCTCTGCAAGAGCTCATTATGCCTTCGCCTCATAGCGCTGTATTGTAGATGCTGTCCCAACAAATGTAATGTCAACATTGGAATCATTTGCATATTCAAAACGCAGGAATCTAACCCAAACAAACGCAGTAAATTGATAAAATTTCCTCATTGTCAATGAGTACTATACTAGTGATAGTTTCGCCTTCGCCAATTTTGTTAACAATAGACAAATACCTCTAGATTATGTGGTTGTTAGCCTGGATGTTGTATCTTTGTACAGCAACATACCTTACATTTTAATCAGAAATAGTATCATAAAGGCCACAGATCACTGATCAAACTAGTTTATCTCAAGAACAGTTTCTGGAAATTGTAGAGTTCATATTTGATTCAACTTATTGCAAATTTGAGAACAATTATTACAAACAAATTCTGGGCACATCAATGGGAGCAACAATCTCTCCCATAGCATCTCAATACGTAATGGATGATCTACTAGACGAATGCATTCCAAAACTTGAATACCAACTACCGTTTAAAAAAAAAAATGTGGATGACATCATAACTATGGTTCCAACAAACAAAACACAAAACATCTTAGATGTTTTCAACAGTTATGACAACCACATTCAATTCACAATAGAAACAGAAAATTAAAATGCTGTACCATTTCTGGATACTAAAGTTCAGAGAACTGAAAACAGTATCATAAAACTAGATTGGTACATCAAACCAACATATTCTGGTAGATATATGAATTTTCATTCATATCACACAAAAAAAAATGAAAATAAATTTAATAATTGGTTTAAGAGAAAGAATGCGGAAAGTATGTCATCCCTCTTACGTAACAAAAAATTTAAAGAAATTAAAAATCATGTTAAAAGAAAATTCTTACCCCGAATGGCTCATTAATAAATTCCTATTTAACTCTATCAATGTAGAACTTAACAGAGAACAAAACAATAGAGAAATTGCCCAACAACTTTCCCCAGTTCCTAACAATCAAACAAATCTAAACTCTGCAAGTTCACCAGATATCACTGCCTTTGATGAAAATAACATAACAAAATACTATTTTTCTTCGCCATACATACAAGAGCTATCACATAAATTAGAAAAAATTCTATCGAAACAAATCAATGTTAAAATTTGTGGAAAACATATATTAACAATAGGTAACACCTTTTCCAAGCTCAAGGACAAAGATGAGAATCTGAAGAAGCCCAGTGTTGTATATAAAGTAAGGTGTGATGACTGCAATAGGGATTATATAGGACAAACATCAACTGTTCTACAGGATAGGATACTAGACATAAAAGTGATTGTAGACTATGGAAAAGAACATGTGCATTAGCAGAACATGTAATAGACACTAACCATAATGTAACTTTTCGTAATATATACAGAAATAATAAGTCAAGAAAACAGTAATACCAAAAGACGTTTTCTTGAAATGATAGAAATCCATCTGCATCAAAATTGTCTAAATAAGCAAAGGGATATTGAAGATCTAAGTGTCATTTACTCGTATTTGTTAACAACCCTCAATACACCAAATAGTGAATCAAATGACAACTCAATATCCTCTTCAGAATAAAACTCTTCTTACATAACAAAAGCAACTAAAAACTAGATCTCTTATATCCTGTTGGTTATTATATAAAAATCAACTTTAAACTGAATAATTAGATGCAAAATCTTAAGTATTTACATATAGGTATAGTTATATATATTTTTGTAAACCTTCGCCATTTCAAGTAGATTTAAATTAAGCGCCAAAAATGTCAACAAATCACAGCCTTCAATGTGTCCCCATCAGTAAATAATAAAAATGCGGGAAAAAAACTCAATATTTATACGAAATCTGTTTTATAGCCATTAGTTAAAATCCATCGGTGCCATGTTTGCGCATAAAATTCACGTGTTTAAATTTCAAATCTCAATATGAAAATACTCAAACGAGAATTAAAAGCTAAAATGTAAAAACAATGCATAAATCACACACTGAAGACTGATTCAATGTTCAATAACTATATAAGCCAAATTGAAACTCACTTGCACGTAAGTCATATAATATATAAGTCGTAGATAGTAAGAAAATGCACATTATTTACGTAAATTTCTAAAATAGTGCTAATACAATAAATATAAACCCATTTAACAATCCAATCTGTATTGCAGCCTTGAAAAAGGAAACAATAAAATTTCCGAAAGCTCGGCGTTAGTAAAAAACGAGTATCAATACTTACCCTTCCTCTTTATATATA
>MU191725.1:18779-33709 GCA_016904865.1 Pissodes strobi
GTGTCCGTACCAGGTAAGTTGTTTCTTTTCAATGTCCTCAACTATCGTGCCTTCTATTCCCATTTGTTGTTTTATATCGTCGTTCCTTATTCTCTCTCTTCGTGATACTTGCATAGATCTTCTAATAGCATCCATTTCAACTGCCTTCACTTTCCTCTTTTGCCTTTCCGTAATCCTTCATGTTTCCGCTCCATATAGAAGGCTGCTCTTTATCATTCTCTCGTATATATTGAACTTTCTCCTTTTTGTTATTTCCTTGCTCCACAAGATTCCATTTAGGCATCATATTACCTTTTTAGCTTTAACAATGCGCTTTTCTATTTCTTTCACATCTGTTCCGGTGTCGTCGAATGTGATACCTAGATACTCATATTCCTGACATTGCACAATTTCCTGACCATTGTCCACCTCCAAATTTCCGGTCTGGTTGCCTACACATAGATATTTTCTTTTATTTATATTAACTGTGAGGCCGCACGCTCGGTACTCTGCTATCAGTTTTCTAATCATATATTGCATGTCCTCTTTGTCACTGAAGAGTAAACAGGCACCTGTCATCTAACTCTATACCCATACCATGGATCTTCCTTTTCCAATTTCTTAGTGCCACCGCTACGTATACTATTTTGAAAAGTGTAGGAGAAATACAACATCCTTGACGTAGTCCTTTATTCACTGTGAACGTGTCTGTGAGTTTTTTACCTATCTTAATTCTTGACTTTGAATCTTTATAAAGTTCTTTAAGGGCTGTTATGTAGTTATGATTGATGTTGGATTGTTCTAGTACCTTCCATAGTCTGGATACTGGGACTGTGTCATATGCTGTTTGTAGGTCCACAAATGTTAGGTGGGTTTCCAAATGTCTAGCAGATCTTTTTTCTATGAGTTGTTTTAGGCAAAATACGTTGTCTGTGCATGATCTTCCTGCTCTAAAGCCGCACTGCTCTTCTTCTTCTTTTTCTTTATAATCTTCTTCAATGAGGTCACGCAGAATTCTACCATATAGTCTGCTTAGTGTGCTTGTGACTGATATGCCCCGATAGTTATTGCAGTCCAGCTTATTTCCTTTTTTGTGTATGGACGATATAAAAGCTGTTTTCCAGTCTTGTGAAACATGATGTCCATTTAGGCATTCATTAATAATTATTGTGAGGCTTCGAAAGAGCTTTTCAGTTCCCCATTCTAGCATTTCGGAGTATATCCCTTCTGGGCCGCTAGCTTTACCTGACTTTAGATTCTTAATAGTCTTTTTTACGATTTCTTCCGATATCTCCATTTTTTCTCCCTGAACTTCAATAGGTCTTGGAGAGTCTACTAAATATTCCTGTCTAGTTTCTTGTAGTGGACCTTTGTAGTGATCCATCCATTGTTCCGGTTTGATTATCTGGATATTAGCTCTGTCCTTTCCTGGGTTTTTGACATCTGATATAAATCTCCATACCTCTGAGCATTTCCTTCTTCCTATGCAGTTGTTAATTTCTTCACATTTTTTATCCCATGACTCGTTCTTAGCTATAGTGATGCACCTTCTTAGTTGTCTTTTTGTTTCCTTATACTCTTCCAGGTCTTGTTCGTCTTTTGTTGTCAACCATTTTAGGTATTTTTGCTTCTTTTCTTGGACTAATAGCTCTATCTCGTCGTTCCATCAGTATTTCTTGTTGTTATTGTTTTCCTTTGTTCCTATTGCTTCTTGGGTAGCTTCTATTAGACTGCTTATAGTATTCTCATAGAGTTTGTTGAAGGTACACTCTGCAGGGTTCAAAAGTTTGCTGTCGAGTCGCCTCTGATATAGAAATACCGTGCTTTCGTCTTTAAGACTGTCAACATTGTATTTTGTTTTGTCTACTGCGTCAGTGAGTATGGCACTGCTGCTTTGTTCATTTTGGTTCTTGTTCACTTTCCTAAATTGCATCCTTATTTTGGCTTTTACTAAAAAATGATCTGAACCCCAAATGATTCCTCTTAAGACTCTTACATCGTTTATTTCGATGTTTGTTTCTTGTTTGCTTATCACATAGTCAATAATGGTTTTTAGGTTACGGGTGTTCTGTATCCATGTGTAGCGGTGAATATATTTGTGTTTGAAGAATCCGTTATTTATTCTGAGATTGTGAGCCTCACAGAGATGTATGAGCCTTTGCTCATTATCATTGATAATTTCTTCTCCAAATGGTCCTACAACTGGGTTATTTTTCGTCTTTCCTGTTCTTCCATTGAAATCCCCCATCATTATGATTTCTCTATTTCGAAGAATTCTTGCTTAATGCCGGCTCTTTCGTCCTCTGATGGAGCGTAAGCTGCTATAATGGTGATGTTACAGCCATGTATTTTCAAGTTGACAGTTAGGATATTTTCATCTACAGCTTCCCAGTTGTTAATTTTGTTTTTCCAGTTTTTCTTTATTAGTATGGATACCCCTCTAGCTGCTCTCATCTCCTTTGATACTCCAGTATAACGGTGAATATATTCTCCGAGATTTTCTGTACCACTTCCTTTTTTCTTGGTTTCGGTCAGCACCACTAAATCGATGTTCAATTTCTGAATTTCTGCTGCAATAATCTCCGTTTTCAATCTAATACCCTGTACATTCCACGTAGCGAAATTCATAGTCTATTTTCTTTGCCGTGTTCGTCGTCCGAGTGATCTATCCAATGTTCCGAGGCTTCGTTTAGGTTTTTTGGTAGGTTTATATTTTTCCGAGTATTAGAGAACCAGTCTAATGCCTCAACCCCCATCCTGGAGGACCGGGTCGGTTTTTGTTTCACGGTGAGTATTTTATTTCCTCACTACCCTCTGAATCTGCTGGATTGCAGACCCAGCGAGCTTCCCCTAATTCCCATAGGGACGCACCCGATGGAGGTAACTGACAATCCCCTAAAAATATGTATATTAATATGACTAGGCCTGCTTGCAACCAATAATTTGGTTACTGGTATATCAGTGGCAATCTCTAAAGTTATTCTGATTCTGCTGCCCCTTTTTTGCAACTACTATTTGTTATATTTTAAATTTGTTAGACCTTGTGTTGATGATTTTTTCTTATGTAAAAGTGCAGCAACTAAAAATAAAAATTATATCAACTTTCTAGGCTATGTTAAAATCCTGTGATCGCGAATTGTCGTATTTTGACCATAAATAATGTCCGGTGCTTCTACATCGATTCAATGTAATGATAACCGGTCAATAAATTAATTCATTTAAATATCACTGACAGTTTAAAGTACCGTAATTCTTCTCATGTACCCGACTGCTCGAAAATTTACGTGAGAGGTTTGTATCATATGCGACTGTTGATGTCTCCCTTATACGTTGGGAAATAGATAATGAAAAGTATGTGTGCTTAGTTTTTCTATGATTCAATTTTAACGATATCCTATCAGATGTCCTTCTTATCATATTCTATCATATTTGTATGAGTTGAGAGTCGGTCATATGCGGAAGGTACAAAAACTGAAAGTTCTTTTAGGTTCTTTCGATTTAATGGAAGTTTAATATTGCGTCAAATATATGTTGATATTTTTTGCACAGTTATCATCAGCTCCTTTATTATTGCTATTTATTTATTGTCGCAATTTAATTTTTTAGTTGCATATATAATGTGTCACTCGTGTTACCTAATTTGCATTCAAGGAATTCTCAGGCGAAGCGACGTCTAGAATGCTATTTCTGGTACATACAAAATATGAACATAAATCATGATTTTTGCAGACAAATTATATAGTCAGATGAAACCTTTATTATAGTCTTCGAATATTAAATAGATAAAACAGCAGTTACAGGTCGCAGGAAAACCTGCATGCTATTTCCCCTAGGGAGAGACAGGGCAGATTTGGTTTCAGTGTTTCCTGCTTTATACTAAAATCTACCATAAAATTTTATTTTTATGGCGATAGATCTGGAAGCAGATATCTTGAAATATTTTGCCCAAAATTTGCGATGAAATTCCTTTGGCATGGCAAAGCAATATATTTTTTTGAGCAAGACGGAGCTCCCTCTGAGCTCTGAGCGATGTATTACACTTATCAAAATATGAACAAATCTATATTTTTTCCATAAGAGATAATGTGTTAGACAGAGACTTTTCTGACCCGATTTCACTTATGAGAATATTTGTTACCGCTATTGGACAAGTGTGATACATCGTTGGTTTTGGAAGACCAAAGGCTTCTAAAAAATTAAATAAAAAATCCAGGTCCGTATTTAAAAAAATTAAGTTGATGATGGGGGCCCGGACACGAAACGCCAGATTTAAAATTTGATACTGCCATTTTATAAAGGGGAAAAAGTGGCAATAATAATGTTATATTTATGTTATATTATCTTTTCAAATAAAGTCAGGAAAAAATAAAAATAAAATAGCTGCTTTTTGGTTTTTTACGAATATCTCCGGAACTATTCGGAATTTTTCAAATTTCAAAACCGCATCTTTTTGGGCAACAAATTGCAACCCGACTTTATATCTCTTACAGTCCCCGAGATCCCCATGCATGCACTCGAATTTGTAGCACCCTGTATATATTACGATACCTTTAATTTTTCTCAAAAATTAGTTCAGATTTTATAAGATATTACCTCGTTTGCCAGTAGGGCAATACTTGGAAATCAAAAATCGTTTCGTAATTATTAAGATTACTGTAGCCTTCAGCGATAATCTGGACCAATTTAAATTCATGATCTTACATATAAGGTGTGATTTTGTCATCGAATTATTTAAATAATTACTCCTTCACTGTTTTAGTTTAAATTTGTAATTAAGGCGTTGGGGCTTGGCGTCTGGGAGAGGTTTACTCGGAAGTTTTTATCTTAATAGGAGAGGCCCATTATCTGAATCTTAAAATGTATATGTAAATATAAATATAGAGACGTGTGAATTATGTTTTTTTTTTAAATAATAAAAGATAATGTAAATTCAATTTCAAGTTTTTGTTCATCGCGTTGTGTGAGAAAAGTCCAACGAATTCAAGAATCTAGGCGGGGGGAAATGGATGCCATCCGTTTGGGTATTTAAAAAAAAGTGCGCCTTATTTAATACCTTCTGGTTCATATATAAAATAATATGCAAAATGGTGCCATTATATAACACCATCAACTAATAATAATTGCCCGTCCATATTTAATCACACGTGAGGGCAAGATTCTAATTTTTCGTAAAATCATCTTGCCTCAGGAGAGAATATATGACCGATAAATTAAAAAAAAATAACACTAATTTTTAAATTTTTAATATTAGGGTTGAGCTTTAAAATTACTATTGAAAAACCTCATTCCAAGAGTTTTTTTTTTAATTCTGCTTGTCGTGTTAGTAAAACTGTAAACCTAGATTAAGCAAACTTTTATATTATATTTCACTGGGGCACTACAGGTATTCAACAACTTACCTAGTGAACAGTAGCAATAATCCACTCAAGTAAAATCCCATATCCAAACAACCTTATTTACCGGAAAATTGTTCGATAGCCCATGAAGACGACCGTAAATTTGGACCACCCGGATTATTGACAAAAAATAGATTTAATTCAGGTGAAGTTAGCCAGAAGAGCCAATTGTCTATTCATTCGTTGTGAAGTTAGGTTTAAATACTGAATGCACATTGTACAATGTGAATGTTATTCTATCTTGTACATGGGTGAATAGCATTAATTTTACACCATTAAGCAGGTTTGGGGAGATTGACATGATGCCTGATTGAATGAATGAAGTGAAATGTATATACAGAGTTGCCATTTAGTATGCTAAAGAGTGATATTCCTCCTATTGTAAGTATTACGAAAAAAATGTTGCAGAGATTCGTATTTCTTCTTTATTGATAATATTTCAGCTGACTTCGCATGTTGCATCAAAAACTTAAGAACATATTATTATTTAATTTTTAATTGCGCGCTCTATATAAGGCTAGATTTTTCTGACACATCCTACATCCTATCACTAACCCAAATTGAACCGTGTTTCAAACATGAATATGAAACTTAACGAGATCACTGTAATAACGCGTTACTATAGAAACAACGCGATACCTTACAAGTGACGCGCTATTTTGATCTAACGTGTTGCTCTCCTTACATTTTAGAGTACCACTACAGTTAGAAAAAAGTTTAAATTACCCTACCCTATATAGTCAGAATTTGCCATTAAATAAAACAAATCAACATGGTCTTTTTTCTCATACTACAGCATTTTTGGATTTTTCTACAAGTTCCAGAGAAGCAGTTGAGGAACTTCTTTAGAATTTATCGAAAAATCGAAAAACTTTAAATTACATCGGTATAGTACACCTTGCTGCATGTTGTAAAGACATATTTTGGATGCGCTTATAACACCCTAGGACCTACGACGGGCTTGATATTCGTAATTCAATTCAATTCAAAAATGCTTTATTGTCTCGAACAAAATTCATTGACAAAAAAAGGTAAAAGAAACCTATGGACTAGTCATTAAAACCTACTGTCGATCAGTGTAAACAACCTAATCAATACGTAAGGACTTACAGACTATCCTTACACACTAATTTCTAATTTAAAATATCAAACAAGAATGACATAATTATCAAAAGCATAAAATATTTACAGACAAGATAACATAAAAACACAGTGTAAAAAACCAAACAGTACAATTAAAATACATCTTTCAAGATCGAAAATAAATATCAAATTTCTGAGATATCAGTTTGTTTATTTTAAGCTAAAGGAAATAAAAAAGAGATTTAAAGAAACTGAGAAACATTTTTATGTTAGTAAGTTTGATTTAAAAACCATACTTTTCTCTTACCCGCAACAAAAAATTAAACAAGCAGAATGAAGGATAGAGACTTGTTTTAAACTATGCAGATTGCGCATCGGTATTTTTGACGCCAAATTTAAGATAGAAATTCACTTGATCTGTCTAACAGAACTCCTGTTCAGAACACTAATAATGTTGTTGCAAACTTTTTGTTTTTTACATTATTTATTTAAATATAAGGTGGACTGTATACATAGGTGAATTACTATATAAGTCAAAAGTCATTGCTCAATTGAATATTGAAGTGGATTAGTGGACACACGCAAAACTTCTTCTCTCTTCCGCGAGCGGTGCTAGTAGAAAAATGCCTTGTTGCACGATTGTGCAGAGTTTACAGGTGCGTCTGGATAAAGGCGCGACAACTCCAATAGTTTACTCCTTCACATAGCCTGACCTAAAAAACTAAAAAATATTTTGGCATTTCGTATATTTGGTTTGGAGCTTTTTTTTGAAGTAGAGGGTTATTATTTTTAAGGTAACGCGTTAGTTTTAAAGTTGCTTTAAATATAAACCGTTGTTTAAAAGTAAAGAATTACTTTTATCCAACACATGTCAGTTTTAAGTATCATTATTCATGTCATTTTAGACAACTAAACTATCAAATAACTCACGCTCTTTTTTTAAGTACTTACTATTTATTTTCAATATTATTACAGGTATTTAAATTAACATTAATATTAAAGGAAACCGTCATTGTTTTGGATGAACTGGATATTGTCATATTTTCCATGTCTCCATTGGAAGTTGAGGGCATTTGTTCCACCTGGCCGTTGTTTGATATTTTGCTGATCCCTTGAATTTTCTCCGCAATTTTAATTTTGTTTTGAGTGGATTCTTCGATGTAGCCCTCCGCTACCGATGAGGATTTTCATCCTCCATGGCGCTTAAGTGTTGTCAGGCTGGCCCCGGCATTAACTAGCATGGTAGCGGAAGATCTCAAACAATGTCCGGTGTACAGTTCTTGATTTTAAAGGTTTAAGTATGCAGCAATTTTGGAGGGTATTTTTGACATAGTATTGATACCCACACACTGACTTGTACATTTGCCAATTTTATAAAAGACAAAAAAGCGGCTATGACCGGTATTTTTTGATCTTAATGAAATGCATTTTTTGCACAAATCAACTGGGGGTTCTGGTGTCATATAAGCACCGTCGATTTTGAAGCTTTTTTTGGGTTCTATGGAAAGATTACATCAAATGGGACACATTAACGCAAAAAAAATTGCGGATGAAGCATATTTTTGCAAAATAAATCGAAAATAAAAATTTAAATTTAACATACATTTTTTGCTAATAAACACAATTCCAGTACACTTTGTCCTGAGGTATGGTCGCCGAAGATTAATAATAACATAATATAAAGCTTCTTTTCTTAAAAATTGCAAATAAAACTGTTTTTGTTTAAAACGATAATATAATATTTATGAGATAAACGTCAACATGACTAGTTCTTAAAACATGATTATATTAGGTTGGTCTACCCAAGGCCACCTATTGTAGTATAGGTGGCCTTGGCTTAGCACGGCTCAGCTGGCTGTTGTACGGGTAGATGTTGCCAAGTGTAATTTCTATTTGGTTCTAAAATATAACATCTTCGTGTTGAATATGTTTCAAATGTACTGTGGGACGAAAACTTCTTATAAATAATGATTCTTAATGGCTTTGTTTAATAAAATAGCAATAATTCGAATATATGATTTACTAGAATTAGATGTTACGCTAGAAGTGGGTCACTTTTAATAATAAGTCATATAAACTAATTTATTTAGTTTATTGAAATAGATACAAATTTAAAAGGTCATTTCGATTAGTTTAAGAAAGTGTCACGCGTAGTGCGTTTGTTTGGATACTTTGGGTTAATTTTGAATTTGTGATGGGCGGGGTTGGTCAAGAGCGTTGCGTGCTCGTCTCAATGCGCTTGTTTGGCTAATTAAAATTAGTTTCGATTATTTTTGCTTAATCTGGAATACGGAAGACAAGCGCGCGTAGCGCGCTTGTCTCTTCTTTGGTTAATTAAGGTTAGTTTAGGTTAGTTTTGGTTAGTATAGGTTAGTTTTAGTTAGTATGGGTTGGTTTTGCTTAGTTTGAGATAGCGAAGAGAAGTCTGGGTTGGTTTTGCTTAATATAGGTTAGTTTTGGTTAGTCTGGGTTAGCTTGGGTTAGTTTCGGTTAGTCTGGGTTGATTTTGCTTAGTTTGGAATAGCGAAGAGACAAACGCGCGTAGCGCCTTTGTCTCATTACTTTGGTTATATAGGGTTAGTCTGGGTTAGTTTGGGTTAGTATGGGCTAGTTTTGTTTAGTCTGGGTTGGTTTTGCTTAGTTTGGGATAGCGAAGAGACAAGCGCGCGTAGCGCGTTTGCTTCTTTACTTTAGTTAATTAGGGTTAGTTTTGGTTAGTTTGGGTTAGCTTTGGTTAGTATGGGTTGGTTCTGGTCAGTCTGGGTTGGATTTGCTTAGTTTGGGATAGCGAATATAAAAGCGCGCATAGCGAGCTTTTCATTTTACTTTGGTTAGTTAGGGTCAGTCTGAGTTAACTTTGGTTAGTATGGCTTAGTTTTCGTTAGTCTGGGTTAGCTGGGGTTAGTTTTGGTTAGTTTGGGTTAGTTTTGGATAGGCTCGGTTGGATTTGCTTAGGTTGGAGTAGCGAAAAGACATGCGCGCCTATCGCGCTTGTCTCTCTCCTTTGGTTTATTATGGTTAGTTTGGGTTAGTGTTGGTTATTTTGGGTTAGCTGTGGTTGATTCACTGACGTGCGTAGCGCGCTTGTCTTTTAAAATTATTTCATTTTATGACAAATGTACTTGATCTAGGACATTTACTGGGAAATGGACAAATTGAGTCAACTGTGTACCGTAAGTAAACTTTTATTACTTATATGTATATACATGTATGGCTAAACAGCCAGGGTTAGTTTTGCTTAGTATGGGTTACTTTTAGTCAATCTGGGTTAGTTTGGGTTAGTTTACGTTAGTCTGGACTAGTCTTGGTTAGTTTGCATTAGTCCGAATTAGTTTTGGTTGCTTTGGGTTAGTTAAGAGACAAATGGAAGCTTATTTGGTTAATCTGCGGCATATAAGGAACAAGCGCGCGGTGCGCGCTTGTTTAGTTACTTTCACAAGTTGTTATTCTACTTTATGAAACATGCTCCTGGACTTGGCAATTTATTACTTGAAAATCAAGGAAGGTTAGCCAAGTCTGACAACATTGCAAGTAAATTGTCATCATTAACGTCATATTGGGAGAGTTTCCGCATTTAAATGTCACTCATTTATAAAATTTATTTTTAAATTTTTGGCGTCAAAAGTGGTTCATCCGCAAATTTTTTTGCATTAATGTGTTCCATTTGATGTAATCTTTCCATTGAACCCAAAAAATCTTTAAAATCGACAGTGTTTATATGACACCAGACCCCAACTGGGTTTACTGGATATCCTTCTTCAAGAATAGTAAAACTTCTTCATTTTTTAATATTTTCAATTTTTAAATGTGTTAGCTCATCGCATCTACAAGCCCCGACAATACCCATAATCAAAGCTACTTTCATTAGTAGAAATTCACTATCAGGAGCCTCACTCAAAAACTGTTCTATTTCATTTTTTTCCAATGTTTTGGACTTCTTGGGTTTGTATCCTTGAGATTTGCTTTTTAAAAAACTAATTAGTTTGCCAAATTTTGTGGATTTTCTTGTAGAGATGAATTGTGGAGCGAAGCATGGAATATTTAGTCCATAGAGACAATGGAGCAAATTTTTTCTGTAGATGCAAAAAATAGGCCAGCAAAACGTTATCGTTAATACCTTTTATCTTTCTTGAATTCATCCATTTCTCAAGAACTTTGTACTCCTTGTCATATGAATCTCGAGATTTTTCTGCTAGTATTTGCATTGCCGCTTCTTCCGCTTCGGTAATAATGTTTTCGAGCACATAATTTTCCACAATTTCATCCATTTTCTCAAATTGATAAATGCTTTTGGGAATAATATAATCTGACAATAAATGCCAAAATGTGTTTAATAAACAAGTCCCCAGCACCCAAAAACAGGTAAGACAACCCGCTAAATTAGCATGTCAAAAGTCAGTCATAGTCTGACACTTTATCGCATTAAAGCAGGTTCCACACTGAAATACCTTAGACAAAAAAATAATACCATCTTAAACTAACACAAAATAATGGTGTTGGATAAAACTTTGTATGCCACTCGTGTGTTACGTTTTAAAATTCACTTGAGAAATTATACTATATATATAATTATAACTTTTTCGCGCGTGACTTATTTTCAACAAACCACACTATTAAATCACGCGTAACGAAAATAACTTGTATATATGGAATGGAATTCAAAACATAAGAAATACGTTACTTTTGAACATAAGTAATTATAAAGTTGCTCGTTACTCTTGTCAAGTAACGACGCTAGTTCTGAAAGAGTATATTTTCTCTCGGGATATTCTAGAAATTTTGCCGGTAACTTAACTAGTTTCAGGAATATATATTTTTTATGGCAAATTGCGACGAAAATAAACACAAGAACGGTGTCGTCCGACATGTCGGACGCATTTGCCATCAGATTTCTCTGAAATACTTCAAAGGACTGGTGGTATTCCGTATAAATATACGCTGATAAATGTTTCAGTTGTTGCTTGTACAGAGCGGCGCAAAAATAATAGAATACTGGAAAACGCATACTTGCTGATACTTATTACTGATTTTTACTGTGACATCACATTTAAGTAAAAGCTTCGCAGATATATCTTCACCGTCAGTTTGATAAAAAAAATTAGCTTTCAAGAGTTTGTTATATTATAAAAAATATATTATTTGAAATAGATTATTAAAAGCGTAAATTTAAGAAGTTCAATAAATAAAAAAAACGACGGCACCTAAAAATTCAAATTTCGATTTTAGTTGATTTTAGTACTTTATAGGCCCTACCCTCTTTCTTACTGGATCTTGTCCTCTGGACGACATACTGCTAAGCAGTTTCATAAAACTTTCATATTTATAGTGCTCTGACAAATTAACCAGCATTTGAGACTTAACGATATATCTAAACTTTACTTCAGCGAATAAAAATGGGAAACAAATCTAAACCTTTGAAACGTGGAATTTTATAATTATAGGTCTTGAAATCGTGTTTTTGTAACTCAATTTTATTAAAAAATCGTTTGTTGTTTGGCATAAGACAAAGTCGTAAAATTAATATTCTTGGAATAATAATAGTCATAATAGTTCCTTTTGCACAACTTGAAATTAATCTATTTCTTTTCTTGGTTGAATGAGCTGTAATAGACGAGAATTTTCGATCAATATCTAATAGTACCGCAGCGATTATCAAATTTGAAAATGTTTTATGTGAATACTCAATAAATATAGACTAGTTTTAACAAGTGGACAATTTTCTGGTTATAGAGCTAACTAACCCTAACTCAACTGCTTGCCGTAATCGAGACATAGCATGTACCCTTAAAAACGAAATTAGATTGGGCTTATAAATGTAAAGATATCTACTTGAGTATTCACTAAATCTGAATTATGTTTGTAATTTCTACATCATAGGACTTTAATACGCCAATTTCTTTTGACAATTATTACTATCCAGAAAATTCTTCAGTGGCACATCGGCATGCAGCATCGGTCTATCGTTTGTTTCCAAATTATTTTAGTATTTCAGGAGTACCTAGTTGCTTGAAATCTGTAATCTTTGCGTTTACAAGAATTAGTAGCAATTTTACTCGTTTTAAGAAAGCTATCCACAAGTGAACGTATTAAGTACACAAGTATCGGGATATTTAGCGAAACCTTGTAAGTTGCTGTGACAGCGTTTCAGATCATCGGTCTATCTTGTTGGTAGACGGCCTCGGTTTCGGTAGGCTTCTTGTCTCGGCCTCCACTCCAATATTCGTTTTGTCCATCTGTTGTCCGTCATTCTGGCGACATGTCCTGCTCAATTCCACTTGAAGGTTGTTATCTTCTCCATCGCGTCTAGAACTCCCTTTCGGCGTCGAATTTCTCGGTTTGGAATTCGTTGTCTGAGAGAGATACCCAACATGACGCGTTCCATAGCCCTTTGTGCTGCGCGAATTTTGTGTACTATTTTGTTCGTAAGTGTCAGGGTCTCTGCTCCATAGGTAAGAACTGGCAGCACGCACTGATTGAAGGTTTTCCTTTTAAGGCTTACTGGGATATTTGATTTGAAAACATAATTAAGTTTGCCGAAAGCTACCCAGGCCACTCTAATGCGGCGGTTTAGTTCGATGGTTTGGTTATCTCTTCCAAGGCAAATCTCGTGTCCTAGATATGTGTAAGAAGTAGTCTGATCGATTGCTGCTCGAGCAATGTTTATGCTTTCGCTGAGTATTAGATTTGTCATAATTTGTGTTTTAGACATATTTAGTTTCAGTCCTACTTCTAGGGAGGAGCGGTGGAGTCTGTTCAGTAAGTCTTTAGCTTCGTCTATACGGTCCGTTATTAGTACCATATCATCCGCAAATCGAAGGTCGTTTAGATTTTCTCCATTTATATCGATACCTTTTTCACTCAGATTTGCCCTCTTGCATGCATACTCCAATAGTCCTTGTCGAACTCCGCGTTGTATGGGGAATTTTTCAGTTTGTCTATCGTCCTGTCTAATACTTGCTGTGGCGTTCCGATATATATGTTTAATGATGTTTGTATATTGATGGTCTATACGACATTCTGTTAAAGCTTCCAGCATTTTTCCGTGACTGATTGTGTCAAAAGCCTTTTCGTAATCCACAAATATCAGTACTAGAGGCTTTTTGTATTCGACACACATTTTTATCATATTTTTATTGCCAATAGATCATCACTTGTTCCATATCCAGATCTAAATCCGGCCTGTTCTCGTGTCTGATAGAATTCTAATTTATTTTCTAGCCTTTTTGTCAGAACTTTGGTAAATAATTTGTAAATGTTTGAAAGCAGGCTGATCGGGCGGTAGTTTTTAAGGTCTGTGATGTCCCCTTTCTTATGCAATAGGATAATTACTGCGTTATGCCACTGAGTTGGAGTTATTGCTCCAATTAGACATTTATTAAAGAGTCTTACTAGAGCCTGTAGGAGTTTTGTCCAGCCAATTTCATAGCCTCAACCACTACTCCATCTTCACTAGGAGATTTATTGTTTTTCATTTCATGGAGTGTTTTTCTTACTTCATTCGATGTTATGTCTGGAATTTCTTCAGAGCCTTGGCTCATCACTTGGGGCAGTGTGTGATTTTCAGCAGGTTGTCTCTGCTCTTCATACAGCTGACGGTAAAAGTCTTCTATAACGTTCAGAATGTCTTCCCGGTCGTAAATAATTCGCCCTTGACTGTTTTTTAATCTATGAATGGTTTTTCTTCCAGTGGACATATTTTGTCTAAGAACGTTTAGGCTTTTGTTTTCTTCAATTGTCCTTGCTATCTCTCTAGTGTTGTGCTGTCTAATGTATTTTCTAATTTCCTTCTGTATTTCCTTATTTAGGTGTTTCAATAGGTCAAAGTTTTTATCGTATTTCTGCTTTAGTTTTCTTCTTTCATCCAAAAGGTTCCTGGTGTTTTGACTTAATTTGTTATTTCTGTTTTTAACCACGGTACAGCATTCTTTTTTAGCCTCTTTTATAGCATTTACTACATTTTTGTTAATTTCTTCTATGTCTGTTTCTTCCATGTAATCCTATGCCGCCAAATTTCGGGTCACGACTTGTTGATATTTCGCAATGCTCTCTGGCGACTTCCACTTTTTACTCTTATTTTTAAGAATCATTTTTGTTCTTTCCTTCTTAACATTAAAGTATGCCTTCGCTCGGATCATTCTGTGGTCGCTTCCGACCGAAATTTTACTCAGTACCGTTATATCCTGAATGATATCCCTTCTGTTTGTGATTATAAAGTCAATTTCGTTTGTAGTTCTTCCGTTTGGGCTCATCCATGTCCATTTGCGTTGGGGCTTCTTTTTGAAAAAGGAGTTCATTGCAAAAAGATTTTCCTGATGCAAAAGGTCCAAAAGTCTTTCTCCTCTTTCGTTTCTTTCTCCATAGCCAAAGTTTCCTAAAGCTGTTTCTGCGTTATCCTGCTTGAAACCCAGCTTAGCATTGAAATCTCCAATTATCATTGCAAAGTGTGTTTGTGTGGTCTGCAAGGCTATTCTG
>JAEQML010056573.1:0-33707 GCA_016904865.1 Pissodes strobi
GTTCAGATGCAAGCGAAATGGCGTGATGTGCTCCCCATACGAAACACCACAAACAAATCGAATACACGCATTTTGGATATGCTGAAGCCTCAATTTATTATATTGAGGTAAAAAATTATAATATACAGATGAACAGTAACCACTATATGGGTATCAAGGACCTTACCAATTTCAATTTAACATCTTCATGAATTTGTGTCTTCAGATGATACAGTGACTTCAACCTAAAAAAAACTCTGCCTTACAATATTATTTACGTGTTGGCCAAATGTCAAATTATTATCGATACATACACCCAAGCTCCTATCAGAAGAAACCCACCTCAGACCCTCACCATTCATTACCAAGCTATAATTATTCTCGACGAGAGCCCGATTGTCTCTCCGACCCAATACACAACACGGTACAACACCTCAGTCTTCGCAGCATTCAACCTCAAACCATTATTATTTGAATATTATATGATACTCTGAAGGTCGCTGTTGGTGAGGTGTACAGCCCTTGAGACATCCTCCAAGGAAAACAAACAGTACATCTGAATATCGCCGGCGTAAAGATGCATTCGGCAAAACTCAAGCACTCTCGGGATATCAAAGATAAAAATAGAGAAAAGAATTGGCCCCAATATACTTTCCTGGGGCACGCCAGATTTTGTCGTCTTAAACGGAGAGTACAGGCTCTCGCTAATGAACACTCTTTGATGCCTGCCTCTCAAATAATTGTTCATCCAATCCAGTGCTGAGGCATCAAACCAAATCAAATGCTTTACTCTGATCTAATAGCACCAGTATCGATGGTAATGACCCATCCATGGCCAACGCCATGTCACCCACCACCTTCAAGAAAGCCGTCTGCGTTGAATACTGAGAACGAAAACCTAGATGAATTAAAGGTAAGATACTACGGTTTTCAATATACACTTTGATTTGATTCGATAAAAATTTCTCAACAATTTTTGAAAACGTTGGCAGTATGGATATGGGTCGCAAGTCTGACACACCCTAGGACACACCGTTAGGAACATTCGTTTTTGCATGGTGTCGACAGAACATCGGCGGTCTTCCAAATACTTGGGAATCTGCCAGATATCAGAGATATATTAAAAATATGTTATAACTGTTCCAACCAATATGGAATAACAATACTTATCATCTTCAAATTTATGCCGTCAACGCCCTCTGCATGGAACTTCAAACTACTTAGTGCCCTATAAATATCAGTATCGATGACCTCCGAGAATGAGAACATATCATCAAATTACATCATTATTGTTGTAATAATTAAGTAAATCGTCACTTACAGTAGAATTACCACAGACGGCGACGCTTAAAAAGAAATCATTAATCTCCTCAGTATTTTGAAAATTGCTTGGCAACGTCGCTCTTACTCTGCAGGGGACACCCACACTGGACAGGCCTCTTCACAACACTCCTGTATCATTCTTTCCCTTATGCTAAACAATACAAAACATATACCTCCTTCGACCTTGCCGTTTCCTAGTTTTTAAAGCGAAATTCCATTCGCCTGTTTTTGTCCAAAATAAATTTTTCAATAACTCATTAAAATCTGGAATTCGTTTGACCATAACACTCTCAATATTTATCATAGCTAAATGATATAGTGTATTTATCATAGCTAAATGATATAGTGTATCATTACCCATTGAATGTCTTAAATATATTTTAATCAACTTCCGAGTTGAAAAGCAACTTTCGGCTTCCGCTGTGGCCATCGGTATAGTCACAAGTATTCTCAATGCAATGCTGATTTATTTTTTAAAAGCTATATCCAGTCCGGAATTTAAAATAAAATTTAATGTCTTTAAACAACCTTTAATTTCTCCATTTTGACATCAGGGATCAGGTGATTTTAGTTCATTAATCATTAATCAATCCAGTTACTGTGAAAACGACCGCGCATGCAGCGCACACCTTATGTTACAGGGGCTAGTCCATATGTTATTTCATTATTATTCTGTATTCTGGATCTTTATATTTAATTAAGCTATAAAAGTTAAACAAAATAACGTGCATTGTTCTCGTCTTTTAAAATGTTAATATTCATTATCCATGGGGGGGGGGGGGGGATAAATCCCCCCTTGCTTACGCCACTGAAAGTGTCTGTAAAACAGGGACATCTCGGCCACATGTCTGCGATGTTTCAAACTAAGCAGATTCCGGGTCCACTCTGGGTCGCCCGCACAGCTCTCTTCTAAATGGAATCCAGCAGCTTTAGGGTGTGCTTTGGTGCGGGACTCCAGATATGTGAGCAATATTCTAAGCACGGTCTTATTTGCGTTTTGTAGAGCAAGAGCGACTGTTGCGGTGTATTCAGTTTTTTGTTGCGAAATAGGGCACCAATAAGCTTCTGAGAGGCTGATTTTGCGATGTTAGTTCTGCCATGGTAGTGTTAATGTTCGACATGGTGGGGAGAGCCTTGTCTTGGGGGACGTCTAAGGTGGAGTGCGATGAAAACATTTTGGCGAGCATAATTTTGGATATTACTATACTTTCTGAAGTATTGGGCCTATATCTTGGGACGTCTTTGCAAATTTGATCTTACCTTATATACCGGCGGAGAAATCGTAAATTTTTAAAATGTGTGCATTTTTTATGAATGCCTTCGAAATATCCAACGCAATCGCTCGAGACTCCGTAGTTCTCAATTGCCCTACTCCATATATGAGTGACATAGGCCAATATATATCCTGTCGATCTCTTTGCGAAAGCCGTATTGATTATCGCTGATTATTCTGTTGTTAATACAAGTGTTTTCCGGGCTGTTAGGCCGTGGTCTAATGGAAATTCTTCCAGAGCTCCAGTTTACAATGGAAATCGAGCATGAAAACTCACTTCCTTTCCTCGACGTATTGGTCACGAAACGAGCTGATTTGACCTTAGGACACAGAGTAGACCGAAAACCCACGCACACGGACCGATACCTTCAGAACGTTTCCAATCACCATCCACGACAGAAACGGGGGGTTATAAAAACACTCTTGGACAGAGCGCACCGGATATGCGAGCCACAGTATGTAACAGAAGAGTTAAACCACCTTAATGCAGTTCTGCAGGCTAATGGCTATCGTGAGCAGGATATCCGACGCGCTATGCGACCGAATAGAAGAAAACAAGAAAATGACGGAGAAGGAAACACACCACCTAAAGGCTTCGCTGTTCTCCCATATATAAGAGGAAGGACAGACCGCATCGGCAGAATATTAGCAGGGAAAAACATAAGACCGATCTTCAAGCCCACCAAGAAGATTCAGGAACTTTTGCGCTCAGCAAAGGATGCCAGAGACCCACTGACTTCGGCCGGTGTCTATAGAATTCCCTGTTCCTGCGGCATGGTCTATATTGGAACAACAAAGCTAAGCGTTAACACATGCCTATCAGAGCATAAAAGATCTTGTCGTCTGGGAGAAACGGAAAAATCAGCCGTGGCCGAACACACTCTTTCGCAAGATAACCACAGGATTCTTTTCGAAAAAACAGAAGTCTTGTCAAGGGCCACACACTATCATGCCAGACTGAACCGGGAAGCCATAGAAATTCATAAGCATAAAAACAACTTTAATAAGAAGGAAGAAGGGTTACAAGTTCGAAAAATATGGCACTCCGTACTAGACAACACACAACCAAAACCAACCAAACCAAAACCAAATTCCAAATTTATTAGTCTGATTTCTTACATTGCTTATTTGACACAAAACTTAATATAAAGCATGACTATATCCTACGTCTGATGTTAAGCCGGGGTCACCCATAGGGGGTTGAACTTAAACCTAACTTAATACTAAGTATGTGGCACTATTAAGGTGAGCTACTCTTTCTTTGGGTGAAGCCCCGTCAAAGACGCTATCGGTGAATAGGCAGCAAGCCTTATAGATTAGTTGTGAACGTTTCAAAATATGTACATGTAGGTAGTTTGCAGGGAAAACTACAGCAAAAAAACCCTGCTTATACTGCTCATCTGAGCAGGGAGTCAGAATATTTACATTTATTTACATTATGTACAACGTTCATTAAGACAAAACAATTAAAACTATATACAGTATAAGTGGGGACTTAGTAAAACTGAGTCTGTTCAAGTGAGAAGATGATATCAGAGCATACTGAGCGAGTACCGTGATTCCGACTGCGGATACACGGACGCTTCGGTGGTTTGGAATCATATGCTAGCAATAGTGGGTTGGACATATTTATATGTCGACCAGCTCCCTTGACAGGCCCCGCCCAATCGTCCGAACGACGTGGATTGGTCTGCCGAGGAGATCCTCGCGCGCAATTTTCAGGAGGTGATTACCTTCTGTGCTCCTGATATTAGGGGCGGGTTAGTACGTTATATTTACAGGAATTTACAGCTTATTCTAGGGTTAGTTGGGGTTGATAGTGTTAGTAGGCTATATTTACATTATCCCAAACGTGTTACGTTTAGGGCGGCATGATCTGTCGATAAAATAGAGATATTTCCCAGTAGATAGTCCCATGTTTTATGGGATTCTCCGGGTCATATCTTATATCTGCTATATTGGCTGTTAGGGGGGAGCCTGCGATCTGTCGTTCAAAGAATCTGCATGCGAGGGTGTCGATGTAGTCCTCGATGTATTCCATCTTGGCCCACGCATGCAGATCCTCTATCCTGACGCGATCGTTTAGGGAAAGCGAGAATGCAGCCCTTAAGTAGTTATGCTGCATGATTTGCAGCCTTTTTTTATGGGTCTTTGCGACAGAACACCATACTGGGGCGCCGTACAGGAGAGCTGGTCGAATGATAGCCCTATATAAGGTTAATTTATTCCCCGGACTCAAGTAGGACCTGGCAGTAACCAGGGTATTGAGGCCTTTTTTGATCATAGCATTCTTGCTTGCTATCGCTTGAATGTGTTTAGAAAAGTTCAACTTACTATCTAGGGTAATTCCTAGATATTTAACTTTTGATTTCGGAATAATAGGGGTGTTATTTACTATCAGCGGTGTTACATGAATGTCTTTTAGCTTCCTGGTAATGATAATAAGCTCAGTTTTCGTATGATTAAGCGATATTTTCCACTTATTATAGTACGGGGTAAGCGTACGCATATGTTCCTGAGGGTTAGCCTTCGCCACCTCCGCTATGGGATTTAAGGAATAGATCGCTGTATCGTCAGCGAATAAGGCTAAGTTGGTATTAGGATTTGACGGGATATCTGCTATATAAAGATTGAATAATAGCGGCGATAGTACGGTTCCCTGTGGCACCCCTGACAGCAGGTTCCTGCTGGCAGACAACCTTGAGCCAATTCTAGTAGAGAAGACACGTCCGGCAACGCAGGGAAATGTTGCAGTCGGAAAATCGCGTTAATTATATGCATATACTGGACAATGGTTTTCTGGGGTAAATTTTTCAGGACTGAATTCGGAATACCATCCGGGCCGGGTGATTTGTTTCTCGGGAGACGGCTGAGAGCTTTGCGGATATCCGCCGGAGTGATTCTCAGCTTCTCAAACACTGTCGGAGGAATAGGATATGTATGTTGTTTAAATGTGTTCACGGTCTGTGTTATTAGTTCCTGTTCTAATAGGGTGTCAGGCGTCGCGCAATAGACGCTGCCCAGGTAATCCGCGAAGGCTTCCGCTTTTTCGGCGTCGTCGCCGTATTCGCGGCCCTGATGCCTTATTACAGGCATTTGCGTAATGCCTCCGCGGACTCGCCTAGCCAGCCTCCATAGAGAGCCATCATCCCTACTTATCGTGTTTATGTACGATAGCCAGGTTTGGTTTTTATGCTCCCGTATTTGAATCCTTATTTCCTCGGACAGTGCGTTGATTTGAGCGGATCCCACTTGTGTCCGGTTTCTCTGCCATCGCCTTCGAAAACGGTTTCTAAAAGCAATGAGATTTAGGATGTGATCAGGTAGTGATTCGGTTCTAGGGCGCGTAGTTACCCTAGTGCATAATGCATCGCGGATGCGCTGGATATTGGTAGTAAGAATTTGTACCTCGTTTTCAAGTTCCTGGACGGTTGACAGCTGCTCCGAGATCACAGTAGACTCGTTCAGCTGTTCCCGGAACACCCTCCAGTCAATATTCCTATACGAAATGACGGTGTCATTAGACAAGGGGACCCTGCAGTATAGGCAAATCTTGACTGGTAGATGATCCGAGTTTAGGGCGTTAAGCTCTTGCAGCTGAGAAGTCCTGATTGCTCCCCGAGTGATGGCAACGTCCAGGAACGAGGCACTACGTAGATAAGTGGGATTAGGTGATCGATGATAGGACATTTCCAGGTTATTCTCGATTATTCGTTTGAATAATGTACCCCTGCTGTTAGTTACGCCGCCCCATTTGACGTGCGTGGCATTCAAGTCCCCTATCAGCAATGATACTCGATTTATCGGTAGGAGCGCCAAGAGATCGGCTTCGACCAGGCGGAGACCCGGGGGCGCGTAGCCGCCACATACGCGCAGGCCACTCTCCAGTTCTATACTAACATTTTCGATCGCAGAATGCACGTTATATACGCGCCTGTAGCGAAGTGACCCATGCACAGAGTTGCCAACTGCTCTGAGCCGTTTTCCCCTCAAAAACTTGCGCGATTCCCCACAATTCCCCACATCCCTCATGAATTTTTTAGGTTTGTCAGATTTGGACTATTTGGAGTAAGTAATGAAAATAATGGCAACATGGTTTCGGGTCTATTCATTAAAATAGCAAAAAATAAATTAAAACTGCTTTATTTAGTTTTATGAAAGAAAAAATCAAGTGAATATAAGGCATGTTGTTTTTTCTGTCGATATATATAAACTCCTTACTTAAATTGAACATCAATGGAAAAATAATTTCTTACGCTGACGATACGGTTCTAATTTTCTCTGGTGAGACTTGGCAAGACACAAAAGAGAGGGTGATTCGGGGTTTACTTGACGTTAAACGTTGGCTGGAATCCTTCAAATTGACAATAAATTTAACCAAAACAAATTATATTGCTTTTTCGCTTACAAAAGCAAATAGACCAAACTTCAATAACATTAAAACAGGTGATGGGAGGGATGATGCCATTCGAGAAGTCTCAAGTGCCAAGTACCTGGGGGTGATCATTGATCAACACCTAAAGTGGACTGAACACATTTCTTATCTCACAAAGAAAATACGCTGTTTAATATCAAAATTTTATATACTAAGAGAATTTTTGTGTACCAGACTGACTACTTTGGTTTACAAATCACTGGTTGAATCTTTGATTAGATACGGGTTGACTGTATGGGGTGGTACATACAAAAGTAACTTGCAACCTCTCAGGACCATACAAAATTATATCTTAAAAGTAATATTCAAGCAAAATAGACTATATCCAACCAGACTATTATATGGTTCGGACATCTGCAACATAGATTGTTTATACATTCATTCTGTTTGTTCATACATACACAAAAACGCGAAACTAAAAAGATTCGTCAATCACCAGCATCTAACTAGAGCCAATGTAGACAAACATCTAATTATCCCAAATATCAAAAAATCTATCAGCCTAAAATTCATGGATTATCAGGGCCCCAGATTTTATAATGAACTTCCAACAAATATAAAGAGCATTGCTTCAATCAAAACATTCAACATTAATAGCAAGACTTTTATCTTGGAAAATACTGAGGTTTTTTTAAGGATTAGGGACCGAGCATATTTGGTTAGATAAAGAACCCTCGGATTATTTGTTTTCTCTGGGTTTATATTTGCTTGCCAGTTTTTCTCTCTCTCTCTTTTTTTCATTTGTCTTTTCCTTTGTTTTCCTTTTTTTACATTTTTATTTGTACTTTAAAGTTTTATTACAATTTTGTTCCTTCATTTGGTCTAGCCAAGAACCGACTCGTACTTTGAGTATTATACAAATGTAAATATTATTGAAATTATTACAGTCAATTATGTTGGCCACATTAGGGAAACATACAGATGTCTTGAACATCTAGGTATCCCACTCACTAGTCATAAGTAATAAAAATGCTGTACTTTCCTTTTGTAAAAATTGTAATTTGTAAATGTTGTTGTTGAATAAATTGAATAAATTGAATTGAATTTAAAGTGTTACAAAATCCCCACAGTGTTTATACCCCCACAAAATCCCCACACCTGTTGAAATTCCCCACGTTTTGGGGAATTCCCCACAGATTGGCAACCCTGCCCATGCACGAGACAAGCCGTTCGCTACCACAAACAGGGAGACCGTTCAGTCCTCCGTCCGCCTGTCGTCTATGAGTACGGCGCGATTCCAGTCGGACCACGGCCACCTTATAGACAAGGCCATGAAGCAGGCAGTTTTGGGCAAGGATGAGTCATCACAGGTAGACCAAATAGATCGTTGACTTATTTGTTTGGAAGTAGTATTTTCACTCGGTTTTTCATTTATTCGATTATTTTACAACTTGTAGTTATTATAATTATATTTTGCAACAGTTTCTTGTGGGAGATTGACTCCGTTAAAATAAATTTAAGTGATTTCGGATAGGTTTTTGGACAATAAACATTCTAGTTTAGGAGCCTATCTGTTGTGTATTTTTAAGTAATTTTGCCATTAGACAATGCCTTATCGGTGCTGTGTCCCCAAGTGTAAAGGGAAATACGACAATGGGCCTAAAGTTGCTACATTTCGATTTCCAAAAGATTTGGAGTTAAAGAGAAAATGGATTCTTGCAATAAAAAGAGAACAGTTTACACCTAGTAATAGTAGCAGAGTAAGTAATCAAAATATTTAATATAGGTACATATATTACCTATTAGGTACTATAGTGATGTTTAAAATATGGGCAGGATTACCCAAGTTCTTAATTTGTAAGAAGTTAAATATGTGCTTTATAATGACAACATTTATCCAATATTTAAAAAAAAAATTAGGAATTGGATAAACACGTATTTAACTTCTTACGAGTTATGAATTACCAATTAAGAATTACAAATTAAGAACTTGGATAATCCTGGCCCATGTATCTATTATTTATTATTCTGCTAATATCAACACGTCATGCATTATTATTTCAGGTATGTATCTTTTTTTTTTTTTTTTTATTTTATTTCAAAATCTTATTACAAAAAAGATAAATACTTAAATATATACAGATTGTTTAACATTTAAAAGTTTATAAAGGCACCTAAGTGTTGCAACACTTGTATATGCCATAAAAGTCAGTTAACTTATGTAACAAAATATTTCTAAGAACTAAACTAGCTCAAATTAATTCATGAATTTTATTATTATCTTTATTCATTAATTTAAAATTATAACTAATCAAATAAAAATTGAAAAACATTGTAATTTTCAATAATAAATTTTTTACAGTCCTTATTAAATTTATTTCTATTTCCTATGTTTCTTATTACCTGGGGTATTATATTATAAACTTTAGGTCCTATGTAGCTGATAAACCTCAAATTAATGTTGTTATAGTTAACAGGTATTTGTTTATTTCCATCTGCCTTATTACGAGTGTTATAAATATGGTCTATACCATTCCATAAATTTTTATTTTTATAAATATATGAACAGACAGTGGATATATATAAAGTTCTAATGTTACATATTTTTTCAGAGAATAGTAAGTGGGATGGATATAATCGGTGTTTTTTGTATATAATTTTAAGTATAGACTTCTGAACTATGTTCAACTTGTATAGACAATTATTATACAGTCCACCCCATATCAAGATACCATATCGTAATAGCTGTTCAACGAGAGACTTATAAATATTCTCAATAATTGCCCTGCTTAAAAACTCCCTCAACAGATAGAATTTATGAATAAGTCTTCGTAATTTGTTAGATAAGTAATCAATGTGTGGCCCCCACTTAAGATGTTTATCCAAAATAATGAACTACACTTTCAAAATGATTTGATTCAGAGAAAAACCACGTTTACAAATGAATCTACTGGAGAAATATTAGAGGCTTCTCTGAAATTGCCAAGATTAGTAGAAGGTAGGTACATTGAGAAAAAAAATAAGCTACTAACCCAAACTAAAAATTTAGTAACTATAACTAAAGAGTGTATATAGATAACATAGAGGACAGGTCAATAAGTTAGTTATGAAAGAAAATATGAATTAGTTAACTGCAAACATTTGTATCTTAACCCAGTTATAGTTGTCTAAGCTACAAAAGATAGTTGCAGCACCTACACTTTAAATTCAAATTTCCTATTTCTATAATAGGCGTTACAACAAATTATTTTAGTCAGTTTAACTAAGCTTTCTAGTTGTAACCAATATTTCTAGTTAATACACAAACAGAAGTAGTTATATAAGCCATAATTTTGTTTTGGTGTAACCAGTATAATTATCAATGACAACTAATTTTGCTAGTTAAATTTGTCGCAACTAAGGAGCTTCGTTATGACATGGAACATTTTGGGTTAACAAAAGAAAACATAATAGCAAACTTTTTTCTTAATCAGAAATGCTTGCTAACCAAACTGAACCTCATATAAGACAACAGGATTATAATATTTTTATTTTGAGATATGTATGTATAAGTATCTAGAAATATGAGAAAAAAATTAACACTTACTGTCTTATTATGTAAGGGTCTTTGTATATACCACGAAGGAATAACTAGACTACTAGTCGTGGGAACCAAGTTGTTGCAACTAATTTTTTAATAATATTTTTGGTATTTTTTATTTAACTCGCTTAATCAGTGAACACATGTTGCCACAGCCAGAATAATAGTTATCTATCTTTTAACAAAAATTTGTAATAATCAGAAGTCATGTCAGTTATAATAATCTATAAAGTTCAACTAATTTAAAATTATTGCAACAACAAGATCAGACTGGTTGTAGTAACTATTTTTTTTAGTATAGTGACTACTAAAAAAATCAACCCATGTGCTTAGTTAATGCAATTTTCTCAGCGCACATCTGCTTAACAGGGCTCTTCCTTTCTTGTTATTGAGACAATCCTGTTTGTCATAGGTGCTATTCCAAGTAAGCTACCTGGATGCCCTTCATACTCAAGTAAAGATGATGTCCCTCTCCGAGAATGTCCAGACACTAAACACAGAAAGATCGAATGCCGGGAAATGGAAAGGGCTATTGCTGAAAGTTTGGATGTAGCGACTACCTACAATAAAGCGATATCTTTTACTTCACTACATGAAGCTGACATCAAAATGAACGAACTTGAGGATGGATGGTTGAAAAGAAAAGGAAGAACAAACTTGTGTGTGTTTTTTTTTTATTTAAATGGACCCGCTGAAGGGTACCCAAGTGTGAAAGTGTCTGTGTTTCTGTCAGAAGACTTGAACATTCAAGTGTTTTTGGGCAATGTGTTCGTTAAAAAAATATTGTGTTCAGACAAGAGTGTTATAAAACTACCAGTGCGGGTCGAGGATATTATTACTTTAAATAAAGTGCTTCATGAATCCAAAATATTTTTGATAGACAATGAAAATAAAGATGATAATGTTAATGTGGACAACAAAGGTAAGCTTCTCTTAGTTTCGGACATCTTAGAGTCAGTGCAGTGGCAATAGCAATCTGAAAAGTGAGATATGATTGAGTTTTTGAAAGAGCAAATTAATCTTTTGAATATTTCCACAAAAAACAGGCTCAGATATACTTGTGAGACCTATCTGTTTGCTTGTTTGCTTCATTCAATATCCCCACGTGCGTATAAGTTTTTGAGAAGCTCGGGTAAATTAACTTTGCCATCTCCAAGGACTCTAAAAACCATGTGTTCCAGTTTCAGCACGGACTCAAGGTTGGAGCAGAATAATGCCAATTTATGCCAATTTTTTAAAGTATGCATATAAACAAATAAATAAATATTGCAAAACATTTTTAAGTTCAAATGAGTTGGACGAAGAGTCCTCCAATATTAACTTTAGCCTCATATCGGCAACATCTAGGGGAGGACTTTGTTACCCAGGTGATGAAGTCGTCAAAATTGCATCATATGCCTATATTATAATAAAAAAGTTATTTGATAAAGAAGACGAATTTTTAAAACAAAATAAACGTCAAATTTTTAAAGCATTAATATTCAATGCTATAACTAAACTAGAGGACATTTTTTGGGGCATAATGGCATATGCCATAGTGAAGATCAAATTTTAAAATTATTAATAAAACCAATGACAAACATTTTTTTAAAAAATTACGTTAAAAAGAAAAATGATTCAACTTCAACAAAAACTATGCCTGAATTGAAAAGATGTAAACCAAAAAGTAAATAAAGTACTGCCACAGTTTTTAGTTATTTCTACTAGAAACATTTTACTAATACTTATCTAACTCTTATAACATGAACTATAGAACTATAACTCTACTAAACTAACTAGTTTCACTCGTATTTATATTAATATGACTTTCGTGAAGACGAACCTTCCTTTTGATTTTATTGCCACACTACTTTTTGATTTATAACTGCTTTGCATTTTATTCACAGTACTTATAGGTACAACATAGAAAAATCACTGCTCTGTATTTATACATGCGATGTTTCTTTTACTTAACATAACTGAATCTAAATTAATCGTTTTATTCTATCATGTATTCTGTTATTGGTACTTACAAAGATGTGTCAGTGGTTACTCAATAGGTGAACTAACTAAAAAATCATAAACAATGGTTTGTAAATTATAAACTCTTAAGCTAGGTACTACATATAATGTTCCTTTCATCTAGTACTTGTAACAGTAACTTGTTCCTATCTTCGATTTGATATTTATTTTATTAATGTATTCTGTATTTCTCATATATATTTTTATAATTAATAAACTTGTCTCCTGTTTTATCATATTGTCTTATTTTAACATTAATAAGGAAGCAAAGGACTCATTAGTTTCAAGTACAAGGGTATGATCAAGGTAGGGCCCTGGTAATTTAGGTGAGTAGAAACTAAATTAAAACATACATCAAAATAATTCCCTTTTAATTTAAAGCCCCCCGACCCCCTATCAAACAAAATAATTACCTTCCCTTCAAAAACCGAAAATAGAATGATAAAAACACTAGATAATTACAGCACATTACAGTTTGTTCTCTGGTTTGTTTACATTGTACGGTCGACTCAATGGTCTACCTGTGATGACTCATAATATGCTGCTTCCTGGCCTTGTCGTATAGGTGGCCTTGGTCGGACACATCAGTACCTCAACGGACGCAGACGAGAACACTTCGCCCAAGACGCCACTGAGGATGGCTGCCGCAGTTGCAGCCGAAAGCTCTGGAAGAATTTCCATTAGACCACGGCCCGGAAAACACTTGTATTTATAACTCCGGCCGTGAAAGCCTACATTCCTATATTCTGTTGTTCTCGAGGTACTTGAGTAGTTGCTGATTGACTACACGTTCCATGACTTTGGAGATTATTGGAAGCAAGGCAATTGGGCGATAGTTTGAGGTCGTGGTTTCCTTGCCTTTTTTTGGAACAGGTTGCACTCGAGCGACTTTCCAAATCCCTTTTCCGTGAGACAGAGAACAAAGCCTGAAAAAAGCTGGTATTAGTTCGTTGGCGCAGTTCTTTAACACGATGGCAGGTATTCCGTCCGGTCCTGATGCCTTTTGCGTATCTAGTCCTTTAAGTATTTTACGAATATCATGGGGATGAAACTTGACTTCTGCCATGGTAGTGTTAATGTTCGACATGGTGGGGAGAGCCTTGTCTTGGGGGACGTCTAAGGTGGAGTGCGATGAAAACATTTTGGCGAGCATGTTTGGTTTTTCATTGGCTGTAGTCACCGTGATGCCACGTTCGTCTGTCAAAGGTCGAAGAGACGTTTTTGTAAAGTTATTACTTACTGCCTTTGCTACCGATCAGAAATTTCTGGAGCCATTGAGACATTGCAAGAGTCTATTACTGATCCTTTGATTGTGTTTGTCCTTAGTTTCGTCTATTACACGTTTGCATTCGTTTCTCGCTTCGACAAAATAATTTGCGATTTTCAGCGGATTTTGCTGCCAGTACTTGTAGGCTTGCTGTTTCCTATCTACAGCTCGTTCGCATCTTCTGTCGAATTAGGGCTTTCCTTTTAACGGTTACTTGATGGATTTTTTTCCATTCCTGGTAAACCAATATTCTTGTTTATTTACTTATTGATTCCGTTTCATCGCAGAGGTACCCGTCATATTTTTCGGTCGATTCGTATCCTAACAGTACTAACGTTCATCGATGTTCCATGGTTAGAGAGTCGGTTTTTCTAGTTAGACCACGTGTCATCGATAGAGAAAGGTATTCAGTTAAGCTTTTATACTATCTTACATTGAACTTTTTCTAGCGGCTAATTGTTAAGGTTTGGAAAGGTACTTTCTATAACTGTGGGTTCTAATTGAGAACTGCATATGCAGCAAAACTGGATGAACCAATTTTTCTCCCATTGACTAGGTTTGTTACGGACTATTGGATACGGGTTTGACTTTTTCTTTGTTGGTGCCGTCATTTCTATAAAATAGATTTCATCGTAGAGGTGACAACCTGGCTAGCTTGTGCCGTAGCATATTAAATGAAATGTGCTGTTGTTGATTTTCTATGATCACTAGGTGAATTTTTTTTTTGAGTAATTATCGGCCACATGGAATATTACATGTCGCGGGTTAGCTTGTGTTGGGAGGTGAGTATCGCTATAGAATGGTTGATCCCATATAGTTTCTGGTAATTCGGAGCGTCTCCTGTGATCAATTTGCCCAGCTTGGCAAGTATCGTGGTTGAATCTTGATTCCTCATTTAAATTTGTATGTTGCTTTCGATGTAATATAATTAAAGTTCGGGTGTCCCAAAATGAAGCAAATAAATGAAAACTACAGCCAGTTAATTTATGTAGAGCGATGGCATTCAGAAAGGCTTCTAATATGAATGTTATAATTCTAAATATAAGGTGTATACCTGAGATGCCACTGGTCCACTCATCAACAATGCCAAACCAGCCGTAGAGTTTTCGGATGGTTGAATTTGCCGATCGTTCCCATTCTTCTTTATCGGACAAATTTAGCGTATTTACTCCTTGTTTTTTAATTTTCTGTCCGGCCATTCCCCTAATTACCACATTGCTTAACGCATTTCTTTCCAAATTGAACATTATAGCTTCTTGAGTTTTTGTTTAATTTCGTGATAGGTGTATAGGCCGCTTGCACCTAGGTCCCTGATGGTTTGGAATTTTGGAAGCTCTTTGCCATCCCCTGACTAGACAGTGGATTAAACACTGCCATTTATTGTCAATGAACTATGTGGATGGTATTATGGAGTTGCACTCTATTTGTTATGCGTGGTCTTAAAGAATTCGTGTTACCGGGGACATATAAAAACTTCTGTTATAGGCGGTCACTGGTAATTCTATATAGCAATTTTTCTCCCGTCTTACTTTTACAGATAAACCTAGACACTTCATAAGATTCACGACTTCGCCTGCTACATTTGCAATATAGCCAAGTTTGTACTTTACTAAAGCTGCTACAGCATTCGGACTGACTGTTGCCATAATAAGTCGGTTTTTGAGTATATAATATATTAAATTGTCTACAGCTCTGAGAATATTCTCATTCCCAGGTAGCCCTCTAAAAACATACACTTTGCCCCATAAGATGTATCTCCTTTGAGTCTGAGAATACTTTAGCTAAATAATCCTGCAAACTTATCTTCACATTAGCTTGGACTACAAAGTTATCCCATGGTCGTCCATCTTCATTGTACTGTGTCCCTTTACAGCTACCTTTGTAGTCTATCTTTCCTGTCAATATTATTGAAGTTGCCAAGGTAGCATTGGGTTTTAATTTACTAATGGTATGTCCGTTAAGTTCCTTAAATTAATAAATAAAATAAATCACAATAAGTGATTGGTCTAGTAACTTCCTAACTTCCAGAAAGCATGAGTAAACGTGGACATAATCAAAGTTTCTATTTTCTAGTACCCGCAAAAAGCCTTCCTTTACGGTATATCCTGTGTCGGGGTCGAGACATTTGCTGACGTCACGAAATGATATCGCCGAGATATTTGTGCTCAGATTTCGACAGTCATATGCAATTAGCCCGTCGTGTACCAGCTGCTCATAAATTTTGTTTTTCTGTTCATACATACTTATGCAAAATTATCTACCTATTTTGTATCCTATATATACGGAGCAAAGAAAATTAATTCTCTATGTTCTTAGCTTAGATCGAAATTCTTCAACCTTCCCGGCATGCGTATTTCATGTGTTCGAGTCCTCCTTACTTCTGGATTATGCCTTACATTTTCCATTATAGGCATCTAAGTCGTCACTACTACCTTCTCATATAATTTCTTTAGAATCGCTCTCCTCTGGTTCCGATTTCTCGGAGCCGGAGTTTGTCTCAATTTCTCGGCCTTCGGGTTGCTGATCTACAAACTCTAAATTCATTTCTTCCTGTTCCTCACTTTCCTGCACTTCTGGTTCATTTTCTTCAATTATTGGAGCTTTTTGAAATGAACCCTTAAATGCTTTAGACGTTCTAAATGTATGGTCTGCTCTTTTCTTCCAGGTAGGCCTTTAATTTGTTACGTAACTGGTCCCTTTTTGGCTGCAATTCTGTATGGGCCGGCCCACTTGGCTTTAAATTTAGAGGCGATTTCCTTTCCGTGTACCGCAGGAGTGTTTAAATACACTAGCTATCCTACAGATAGTTCAGCTTTCTTTTTTCTACTATTTCGCTTATCGCAACGTTTTTGCATTGTGTTTTCGATGTTCAATTTGCCAGCTTGATGGGCTTGTTGCATTCGTTCCACCATTTCGCTTGCAGTTTTCTGCCAAATTGTATCTTACCCCGTCTTCTCTGACGGTAAGCTTAAGTGGAAGTTCCATGTTTTTACCGAACATAAGGAAAAATGGTGTTTCTTCGTGGATTGCATTCCTGTATGACATTAAGGCGTAAGGCAAACTTTCATCTCAGCTGTTATGATAGTCACTAACAAAATGACATCATAGTTTTCAAAGTTTTATGCATTCTTTCTACTATTCCGTTTGGTCTTTATTTCTCAAATTTGCATCTTTCTACAGATTTCCTGGAATAGCTGCCCTACAAACTGAGACCCACAATCCGTTAATAATACTCGAGGAACTCCATACCTTAATACTATATTTTCCGCAAATGCTCAGGCGGCAGTTTTTGCTTTTATGTCTGGAAGCGGTACAGCTTCAGGATAGCGCGTCAGGAAGTCCATACAGATTAATATATATTTGCTTCCATTTTGTGCTTGATTTAAGGGTCCTACGAGATCTAAACTTCTAGACCATGGGCTGGCTGGTACAAGGCTATTCTACATTTCAGCTGGCAGCTGAGGATTAGTTTAGGAATATTGCATGAATGACATTTTTCAACATAAGTTTTAACATCTTTTCTCATGTTTTTCCAGTAAAAATCTTGCGAAATTAATTCCTGTGTTATCTTTTGACCGGGATGAAAGGCAGATATTGATGAATGGTAAATTTGTAAAATTTCGGGAATGACGGACTTCGGTACAAGTAACTGGTCGTATGAACTTCCGATTCTTTTCCTATAAACTAATTCGTCGGGGCTTGTAACCAACCTTATTCGCCAATTGCGCTTTCAGCTGGTTTATATGCCTAGCTCACTCAGCAGTTTGTGGTGTTATTCGTTATTCTTTTTAAAGGCGTAGGTTAAAGTTTATGGCAGTTAGGGCGAGCGCCATTAAATTTTTACTGTACGAAATTTATTAGAAATTCTATCTGTCTGAAAAACGCATAATAAAATTTAGAAAAAATACCCTGTGAAAAAGAGTAATAAAATTAGAATGAGGTTGAATTATAGCCTAAATACAGTTGCCAAAATAAACACCATGAATACAAACAACCAGTTTATTAAAAAAACTACTTGAGTAGAACAATCTACTTTCTTAAAATTTAGAAGATTTTCTGATTAATGATGGTTAATAATATGTAAAAAAATTTATGGAATATCACTTCGGACTTATATACGTCACAAGTGGTAATTAATGTTCAAATTACAATTTATCAAATGCTATGTTAATTAAGTTTCATTCACACTTTAACATTAGAAATTACAAAAATCAAGTGTCAATTAAACCATTTAGGCCTGGTATTCACTGCGAATAAACTTCAAATTAAAAAAGTAGCACTAGTCATGGTACTTTAGCAAGTTTCTGATCAATAAATTAACAATACTAATTACGGTATAAAAATCTCAATAAATTACCTTGTGCCAATTAAAGATAGGAGTTATCTTTAAAAGAACATTTTAATATTACCCAGTTACCATTGCTTAAATATGTAACAATTTATACGTTAAAATTTGGAAATAAATATCTACTAAACTACGCTTAGCTTATTCCCTTGGCAGTTGGAATATAGAAGACTTCTAATATGTCTCCAAAATGCTAAACTAAAAGGGATTTACTGAATAAAATATATAGAAATAAATATAGCCGCACCAAATAATGAAAATTGAGCTCAATTGACCGATACCAAGGCGACACGTTCACTTATAAGGTTTAAATAAGTTAAATTAAATTTCTGTCATGGGTTTTACAGATAGATATAATTAACTTAATATAAATGGAAAAACCGCCTTAATTGTACGATATAAATTTAAATAATACCAAGAGAGGAAAATTACAGTTTATTAGAGGACTGTCCCTTATTAAAAACACTAAATAAGTTCAGTGAACTACAACTCAGTATCTCTGGAAGTAATATTTCCAGTAGGTGCTTCTCGGTAGATTATATTTAGTCTTTTCACTTGAAAAATTAAGGGTAGTAGCACGATAAATCAAGAACAAAGCCCAACATATTAGCTGGGCTGATTTACTATTAATTGAAATTAATCCTACCAGACTTGACGATGTGTTTTGTCCTCGGTAATTGGAAGACCTAGACAAAGGTACCAGTCGGGATAACCAGATAAGGAAGGCCCCAAGCAAATGGTTAGTGATCCCTCGGAAAGACCCTGATGAAAAATGATATTTTTTATAGCCCTGTTACTTAGAAGCACACGAGTCGAGCAAATGGTTAGTGATCCCTCGGAAAGACCCTGATGAAAAATGATATTTTTTATAGCCCTGTTACTTAGAAGCACACGAGTCGAACCTACCTTTTAAAATAAAAGGGTTATCACACCGCTCTGCACACGATGTTTCACAGCAGAATAACCGGTAATCTAACAAAAAATACACGTTACTACGCTTTGTAATATTAACAAAAAATGCTATCTGGCAATCACCAACCAGCAGTTGAAAACTTAATTGCTATTAAGCACCTTCATTGACGAAAGTCCAAACGAGAAGACCAGTTGATTTTAACTTCCCTTGATAAATCCGCATCTTCGGAAGGCGCCTACTGTCAAGCGAATCGGAGTACTGAAATCCACTCGCAATAGTAATGTGGTGATAATCGATACAATAATTTAACGGATACACAGAGAAAATTGCGATATAATATTCAGGTACAATTACAACGTTACAGGCTGTCATAATAGGTAAGATCTTCAGATGTAAGATTTTCTTTTATTTGCACAATTTCTGGATCTGCCTCTTGTAATGTTCTCAGTTCTTCGTTATTCCAAATAGCGCTTATAACGGGTTTAACTTCATCCAGTATATTAACCATAGCAACAATAGGTTCTGTGGTTTCTTCAGTACGTAATCTTGTTAATGCATCTGCTCGATTATTGATTATGCCTGGGCGGTATCTTATGGTAAAACTGTATTCTAAGAAGAACATAGCCCTAAGCTAATCTCGAGCTGGGATCTTTGATAGTCAAAAGATATTTTAAAGGTCGATGGTCTGTCACAATTGTAAAATGAGTTCCAGTAAGATACACTTTATATGTTTTTACAGCGTAAACGACAGCTAAGCATTCTCGTTCTGTCGCACTGTATCGTCTTTCTGTATCATTTAATGTTCGGCTAGAGTAACATATGGGGTGCTCTATTCCATGATGTACTTGCATAAGAATTGCGGCTGCTGAAGTGGCGCTAGCGTCCGTGTTTACGATAAACTCCTTGGTGAAATCTGGGTATCTAACCCAATGATATTTAACATTTTCCTTCGTAAGGAACGTTAGAGGTTGGCTGATTTCTGCAATGTTCGGTACGAATCCTAAGAAGGCTCTTATTTCTTTTACATTACCTGGAATCGGGTATGCTTTGACAATTTTTGTTTTATCCGGATGAGTGGTGTATCCTCCTTCCTTTATAATATGCTCTAGGTATTCCGTTTCTTGTTGCAGGAAGTGACTTTTGGTTGGTTTAAACTTTAAATTACTATGTTGAGGTTTGGAACCCTCGGTAACATGCACTAAAACAGAGTTTTATCCACAATACCGAAACAGAATTTTAGCACTCGACGGGCGTTATGTTAGCATCATCAGGAGATGATTAAAACTAAAATTGTTCCATTATCTAAGAAGGTAACACAAGTTAAAAACACTTAGCAACCTTACTTCCGATCAAATTAAATACATTTTATCTGTGAGTAATCCTACTATGCGGAAACATATTTACTTCCCAAGATTTATAAACCTGGGAAGGCAATCAGTCCCATAGTCTCGGCAATAGGATCGCCAACTTATAATATATCCAAGTGGCTAGCAAACCAGTTTGAAAATTTACCTATAATACAACAAAATTCAGGAGTACTAAATTCCTTAGATTTTATAAACAAAATTAAAGATACGATTCTTAATGAAGGTGAAATTTTAATCTCGTTTGATATTAGCTCATTGTTTCCTAGTGTACCAATCCCACAGATCTTGCAATACCTTGGTGAATTACTTGAGATGAATAGTTTTGATAACGAAATCAAACAAGAATATTTAACTTTAACCAAACTTTGCATGGATCAAAATTATTTTCAATATAAAATAACTATTACCAACAACTTGAAGGCATGGAAATGAGCAACTGTTTATCGCCGTTCTTAGCTAATCTTTCCATGAGTAAATTTGGAAATGAAATCAGCCAGGAGTTCGAATATTTTCCAAGGGTATGGTACAGGTACGTGGATGACATTTTCGCGATTTTCGATACAAAAACCGCTAATATTGGAGATTTTGTAACAAAACTAAACCATTAAATTTACTTATGAAGTCGATAACAATGGCCAACTACCATTTTTTGATACTTTAGTGATTAGGATCGATAAAAACACACTAGAAATTGATATTTACAGAAAAAACACTGCCACTAACCGATATATTTCTAATGACTCCTTGCACTGCGCCCAACATAAAATGGTCAGCTTTCATTTTTTAGTACACCGTATGGTTAACTTTCCGCTTAACAGATAAAGATTTAGTAATGAAAAGGAAACAATTAGGAATATAGCGAAAGTTAATTGTTTTATCTTAATAAATAAACTAATTAATAGGCATTTGTTCAGAAAGACCATTCATGATTCCACTTCTTTCGCAAATCAGGATGAAAATATAAAATATGTTTCGATACCGTATAATCCTAAGTATACTAGAAGATTCCAATAAGTTTTTAAGGAAGTAGCTTTAAAATTAGTATACCAGACTCAGTTTAACATTAAGAAATTATTAGGTAGTCCAAAGGACCAAATTGAAATATTAGAAAGAAGTGGAATATATGAAATTGGATTTATGGATTGTAACCAAAATATCTTGGGCAAACTAGAAGATCTATACAAACGAGATTCAAAAAACACATAGCTCATTTAAAGTACGGTAGAACAGAAAAATCAAGTCTTGCCGAGCACGCTTTTGATAATAATCATAGAATGACAATTAAAAATTTAAAATTTATTCATAATATAACTGATAGATTATTAGACGCATCTGAAAGTATGGAAATTATTAAATGAAAGAATACTTTAAATAGAGATAGAGGGCATATTCCGTATAATCCATTATATTGGTTGATTGAGCGTGACTAGTGGGATTCCAGGATTAGTTCTTTTTAGTTCCGCTTGATTAAGCAAACAGTTTTAATTTTAGTTTTAATCAACTCCTGATGATGCTAACATGGTTAGCGAAACGCACGTCGAAAGCTAAATTTCTGTTTCGGTATTGGGGATGAAACTCTGTTTTAGTTTAAATTAGTAGCTCTAATTTTTTGACATGTCTAAGCCGTTGTAAATGGGTATCAATATCTTTTGTAAATACAATATATCGTGAAGATATACTAAGCACTCGGTGAACGTTAATGTTCCAAGTATATGACTCATCAGCGTACTCCAAGTTGCAGGGGCATTTTTTAAACCCATTGACATCCTAAGAAAATTTTAATGGTTATCGGGAGTTGGGAATGCTGTTTTTTCCTGATCATCTGGATGAAGGGGTTCTTGGAAGTATTCATATGCAAGGTCCATCGCTGAAAAATATTTTGAACCTACAAGTCGGTCAATAGTCTCGTGAATGTTAGGAAGAGGAAAATAATCTGTCATTTAATAACCAATTATCTATGCATAATCTATGCTCAACATCTTCTGGATGTCTTCTCTTTTCAATTAAAGTCGCTGGAAAGTTCCACCGTGATTGACTTTCTACAATTATAATAGTTTTCTTTTGAACTAACCATTCGTTTTCTGTAACAATTAATCGAATATGAATCTTTTTTCCTGCTTTAGTCAAAGCTCATGCGACAAGTAACCATTGTGGTAAGCCGGCATTTGGTTCCATGACCAAATGCTGAACCTGACACACTGGGGGAATTCTTATATCTTGCGCAGCAAATACTTCAAAACAATCCTCTGGACCTCAAACGGGACGCCTTAATACCGTCGTTTCTCGGTCCTTCTACCAAAGTCAAAAATGTTCGCTGAAATTTCTCCAGCTGTTCTTTTAATATCTTTACCACTTTCTCGTTCTTTTCTGGAAGCTGCGGCAGACGTGCCAGATCCTTTCTCATTTCCTGCACTTGATCTTGCTTAGCATTTATGTACAGATGATAGCCAATCATCTAGGCATTATTCTCCGTCGTTATTGGCTGTAACGACGAAGATTCTACCTGAGAAATGTGTGGAAAAGTTAATTTCTTCTAGAACGTTCTTCATTTCCTTTAAAGTGGCATTACACTCTTCTAATAACTCCTTTAAATTCTCTTCGGCTGAAGTCATCATAACCTCGGTACTGGCTTCAGGATTCTCAATATGCATTTCTATTGTCTTATCAAATGCATAAAAATACCCATTTCCCCAATCATTTTTTATACCATACTTATGCAGGAAATCTATTCCTAAAACCATGCCGGCTTGAAAACTACCTGACTCAACAATTATAAAGTATGTTGCACAGTTACATCACACGGAAAAGTCACACCAAAGGCTGGAATTAAGTTTCCTTGAATATCAACTAAATTATTACTACACTTATTTTTCCTGAACCCCTTGGCAATATCAGGCTTTACAAGGGATACCACCGCTCTTGAATCTATTAAAGCAAGACATTTCTTTCCTTTTACGCCAATTACTACACCATTTCTAGGCTGAGGGTTTCTATTCGAAGAGCAAGTATATATCCCTACCTTACCCTCGTTACTTACTCCCAGCTGGCCTGCTGGGCAGCCAAACTTCGGGGTAATCGGGGTTGGGATGTGGCTGCGTTGTAGTTTAAGGCACGACTTGAGTGCTGCTGGTTATTTCTCTGTGGGCAATATCTTGCAAAATGGCCCGATTCATTGCAATTCAAACATGCAAACTGACGGCTTTTTCCCTAAAAATTTCGCGCAGGACATTCTCTGTAAAATGTCCGGTTTCGTGGCAGCCATAACATATGGAAACTCTATTCCTGCAAAATGTCTCGGTATGGCCCGTTTGTTTACACTTATTGCACTTAAAATTTCGATTCGCATTGTTGACCTGAGTGTCGCTGAAATTTCGGGAGGTATTTGGCTGCTTTCTCGGAGGAAATCCCTCGACAACTCTGCTTGTAGAGGGACGTACCAAACTCTCCACCAAATCTTCTCTCTCTGCGAGTTCTAGGGTTTTAACTAGGGTGGTCTGACTTCTAGACAGAACTCGTTGCTTAGTAGGGCTTACTAGTAGACATGAGAAGTCCAAGAACAACCTGGGTAATTGTGTCTGTTCCAGTTTATCCTTAAGAATTTGATCTGGGGCGGCTAATCCCGAAAGCGTAATCGTTTTATTGGCGAAAAGCTTGAGCCTGGGTAGGAATTGTCGGCATGGCTCACCTATCCTTTGTCTGCAGTCGACGAAATTTTTCATTGCCACATGGTAGCGTAAATTGTTTCTTTAGTTAATTTGTAAGGATGGTCCAGCTTGAAGTGATTTTTAGATCGGGTTCCGATTCAATAAGTTGCTTGGCTTTTCCAAGTAATTTCAAACGAGCTATCGCGACTTTCTGCTGTTCCGTCCAGCTTGCAATTAGAGAGGTTTCTTCAGCATTTGCTAAAAATTCCTCTTCTAAAAGTTTGACAGGCAATAACATGTGTCATAATAAGAAGAACTAAGTAGCATAATTAACATTTAACCCGCGCTTCTCTATTTTCGTTTCTCTAAAACTTAAACTTTAATTCGGTATTAAGATATGTAAATCTAAAAGAAAGCAAACGATTTCAGAAACAAACCTACTACAGCATCTCTATTGCCAAAAATGTTTATTCAATGCCCCGATGAAATGAAATGAAACCTATGCTAACCTAATGCATTGACTAACGAACTAATAAATAACCAAAGGATTATCATGAATGACCTTATGAAACTGATGCTAACTAAAGTATTACGAGAATATGACCAGAGGTAGGAAAATATGAATATTGAATATGATTAATGCCGCGGTATCAAACGATAAGAAACAGAATAGCAACGATACACCGAAGGCACCCTGACTACGGTATTCGTGAGTCCAATCACTAGGATCTCGTCTCTAAACGGCCCAACAGCGGGGCAAAATGGCTTCTCCTGACGGTTGTGGATACCTGCGACCTGATAAAGAAAAGATCTGCTGAGACATGAAATGATAGCGGTAAGGATCGAATGTTAATGATTTTGCAGGATGATGACGGTACAATGGGTACGGTGCGACGACGGTAATCGACGTGACGAGGCTTCTTGCACGGTTGATGTATAAATCCCGTAATGCGCATGCGCGAATACGAGAGAGAGAGAGAGGGGGGGGGGGGGGAGAGAGCGATAGTACAGATGAGACTGGTCGGAACGGACCTATCGCCAACCCCAGAAGTAAGCGAGAAAGAGAGGTCGAACCCTAGCACCAGCCTCGGAAAGAGAGTGAAATGTGAGTGGGAGATAGTGTTAATCACATTTGCATAACCTATGCAGGGGCAGCGAAGACGGGCAAGACAGGCGGCGGATTGGCGGTATTGGCAGCGGTCCCCACAGGAGTGGTCCGGTCGACAGCTCGGCTGCTCGGCTGCTGCTTCGAGAATCCATGTGGATTCCGGTCCGGTTTTGTTAACTAGGCACGTGGTGGGGATCACGTCGCTGCTAGCCGTTAGGTCGTACCTCACGCTCACGAATCACTTGCCGACTTTTCGTGCTAGAACCGCCCACCGTCCACGCAACGTTCTGATGAAAGGAAATTAAAAGTCAATGCCAGTTATTGAAATTATTTTCCAATAGTAATTATTTTATTTATTTTATCCCATTTTGGGCATTTTGTGCACATTTTCCTGACTTTTCCTTTATGTAGAAGTCGAAGTTTAAATTACTTTATTTCTTTTAAGTTTCTATTTAAGTTGAAATAAAAGTTATTATTTAATTTTAATGTTATCTACTGGCGATAATAATAATAATAATAATAATAATAAAGGCTTCTTTATTAACGTCCAAAATAGTAACAACAAAAAAAAATAAAATAAAAAATGGTGGCGAGATCCAGCATAGCTGTTCATCTAACCACCACAAAACTAGTTAACAAATTTTAACCATAATGTCGCAGACACAAAATAATATGTTAAGTTATTTTAAAGGGAAAAAAGTTCGTATTTTATATAATTCATAAATAAAAAAGAAACCAACTTACCAATAAAACTATCCAAAAGACAAAATATGATCTGGAGTTGGCCAGACAATGCAACAAATATTAGATTTATCTTAATTCGAAAGACCAAAACAAGAGCAAAGAGTAATAGATATAAAGATTCGCTTGTAAGCAATTTAACCTCTCTCACTTATTATATACTTTTTAAGACGATACTTAAACCTATTTACAGAAGAACATGATTTAATTATAGGTGGTAAGTTATTATATATTTTAATAGCGTTATACGTGAAACTACGCTGGAAGGCGGCAGTACTATGTCTAGGAATTTGGAAAAGTTCATTATAACGCGTAACTCTATTATGAATATCGCGACCTCTAACAAGTTTGCCATAGAGATAAACAGGTTCTTTAAATTTATTTACCTTATACACCAAAGTACCCAGGTGAATCCGACATCTCTCAGCCAGAGAAAACCACCCAGAAGCAAGAAATGACGGAGTTATGTGGTCAAATTTTCTTAGACCGTAGCAAAACCTAATGCATGAATTTTGTAGTTTTTGCAAGCTACTCCTACTTGCTACGGTCAGCGCAGGCCAATAAAGAACATTCGCATAATTGAGAAGGGACAAAATCAAACTTTCACATAGTCTAAGTTTGATATCCTGAGCTAAAACATCCTTATGAATATACAACGTCTTTAATTTAACAAACGACCTCTGTAGAAGTGGGGAGACATGTTGCTCAAATCGCAAGTCGACATCTAAGAAGACACCAAGATTCTTACATACTGAGGATGGGTTTATTACGAGTTCATTTAGAGTAATATTTAGATCATTGGCTATAATATCTCTATCTCGCCCAAAAACCATCATTTGGGTTTTATTATTATTAAGTATAAGTTCGTGGGCTGTCGTTAACTTAGAAATGGTTGCAAGGTCATTATTAATGTGCATCGATGGTTGATCAATATTATGAAAGAAAGAAAAATAAATTTGCATATCATCGGCGTACTGATGAGACTTGCAACTTTTTAAATGACTAGAAAAATCGGCGGTATAAATAGAAAACAATAAAGGCCCCAATATACTGCCCTGTGGTACACCTCTGTGCATCGCCACAAAGTTCGATGTTTCTCCAGGCAGCAGCACACGTTGACTCCTCCCACCCAGGTAGCTCTCTATGAACTTTAACGATGAGTTACTTAAACCATAGAATTTTAGTTTAGTTAACAAAATGGAATGATTCAAGGTATCAAACGCCTTACTAAAATCAAGTAAAATTAAGCAGGAATTCTTACCCTCATCTCGAGCTCTCAGGAGGTCATCTGTTACATCAAGAAGCGCAGTTGTAGTGCTATGGGCTTTCCGAAATCCAGACTGTGTGGAAGGCAATGCTTTACTGCTTAAAAAATGTTGGTTCAATTGTTCATTGACTATTTTTTCCAAGATTTTTGACATACAACATAGTATACTTATTGGCCGAAAGTCTGAATGCGATAAAGGGTTATTATTTTTAGGAACAGGGATTACATTAGCTTTTTTCCATAAGGAAGGAAATTTACCAGACATAAGGCACCTATTAATTAAAAAGGTAATAACAGGGGTAAGATGTGGGGTAATTAAGGAAATTATTTTTGTGTCAATATTATCTATGCCTCTAGCTTGTGTTTTAATTTGTGAGATAATTTTGCTAACCTTTTCTGCTGTGACTTCAACAAATGAAAGTTGATTTTGAATAGATGGTAAAGTTTTGTTGTCGTATAAATCGCTAATAAGGCCACACCCGTTCGCAACAGGAAGTGGTACACTGTCAATAAAAATGTATTAAATGAATTCGCGCTGCCAATATTCGATGGAAAAGTTGTAGCTGAAGAATTAATATTAAGATATTTTAACGTCTGCCAGAAACCCTTTGGGTCGACTCTAAATTTATGGTTCAAATATCCCTTTTTCTCATTCCGAACAGCCATTGTCACAAAATTTCTAAGCTGTTTATATTCGTTTTTTGAAGCCTCGGTTTTTGTTTTTTTATATTTTGTTAGCGCTTTCCGTTTCAACTTAATCATTAGTTTGAGATTGTCAGTTAGCCATGGTGCCGGAGCCTTGGTGAAGCGAGACGTTTTCATAGGGGCATGAACATTAAGAAGATTTTCCAAAACAGAATTTAGGAATTCAACCATATAATCCACATCGTCATAATCATATATAGCATTCCAATTGACATTAAAAAGATCATTTAAAAAATTATTGTAATTAAAATGGCTATAATCTCTGTAAGTTCTAAATCGAATTTCCTTGCGCGGCTTTTCCAGTTTTAAATTGCAAAGAACAAGGGAATGATCAGATATATTATCCATATCAATTATATTGGCACCAGATACCATAGAGGGAGAAGCAGTTACTATTAAATCTATGAGAGTTTGGGAAGCATTGGTTACGCGGGTGGGTTGAGATATGATTTGAGATAAACCATATTTGTTTAAAAAACCCCTAAAAAGTATACAGCCGTTCGTGTTTTCCAGTAGATTTACATTAAAGTCGCCGCCAAAAAGTATATGGTCAAACTGCGGGAAAAACTCTATCACACTATTTTCGAACTCATCTAAACAAAGTTTTAAGTTTTTATTCGGTGGACGATAAATTGATCCAAAACATAACTTTCTACCAGAAATCTTAAGGCTTATCCAGACCTGTTCAAGACCACTATCCCCACGAGGAATATTTAAGACATTAAATTTATAAATATTTTTGACATACATAGCAACGCCGCCTCCCCGCCCATCTCTATCACTTCTCACAAAAGTATAACCAGGTATGGCTACAGCATCACTGGAAACTCCAGGATGTAGCCATGTTTCCGATAGACCAATAATATCTATATCCGCGTCCGAGACAAAATCCAAGAAGATAGCAAAAGTTGATGATAACGATCGTACGTTAAAATGAGAGAAACCGAAATGCATATCTTTATCTGGCATTTGGTCGGCCACAAACCAAAACATGCTCCACCTAGTACTTAAATAACATTATTACCAGTAGTAGTGGTGGTACCCTAGTATGAAAAAAGAGAAAAAAGACAAAAAAAAAGTTATAAAATTATTAGGTAGGTACCCTTAAACAAAGAAGGAAAAGAAAAAATTAAACATAGGATTGACATTAAAAGATACTTAGTGAGGTACATACTATAGGTTCAATTTAATATACTCGTTAAGACCCAAACATATCTTTAAAGAAATCCAAACTCGCTACTATTTAAAAATAATGCAAGTTTAAAAGGCATTATTTGTGGATGGAAAATGTGTGTAAATATAATACCCATAATAGACCTTAAGTGAGTTAAACTAAAATAATTAAATTATATATAAGTATCTAAATAGTATCCCCATCACACAACCCCAATAACCTGCATATAATATTCAAAAATTTATATATTATTATACTTATTATATAATCGTTTATTTCATGTACATAAAACGGTTTGGATCATACTAAGTAAAGCCACACCACAATACACATACCCACAGATTTATGTTCAGTATAAATAAATCAATAAATTTAAGTTTCTGATAATTTCATCGATAAACATAAAATATTTAAAAACATTACTAACATAAAATATCTTTAAAAACATATCAAGATTATTAACTCTACCTGTTCCAAGCTAACAAAAAAAAATTCCAATAGATAAGGAAACGAATATAAAATATAGTCCTACCATATCGATAAACTGATCCTTAGAGATCGTCCTTAGATTTAATAAGTATCTTTTTGTTCTGCTCATTGTTCCAGTAAAATATTTTTCCACCTGAAGACCACACCTTAGTGTTACCATACCTTTTCTTGGCAGAGGCTAGCAGTTCATATCTCGCAGGCGTAAGGTCTTCATAAATTGCGTAATTAGTATTTTTGAGTTGTTTTTTTGACAAGAATACCTCATTTCGTTTAATGTTCCTGGTAAAGTTGGTGATTATTGTGCGTGGTACATTATTACTGTTTTTACCATTTTCAAGACGGTACGTATAATCTATGTCACCCTCCACGCAGGCGACATTCAACTTATCTGAGATGAATGACGCAACAATAGCGGGTAACTTTTCAGCTGGAACCTCCTCAATACCACAAATTCGTAAGGAGTTGCGTTTGCTGTTTTGGTCTAAGATATCGACACGCTGTTGCAAGTCACTTATGGCTTTACAGTTATTAGATACACTGCACTTAATATCATTTAAAGACTCACAAAGCTTATCCAGTTTTGCATCTAACCCCTCAATCCGGGCTTCAAGTTTGGCTTCCAGCTTATTGGCAAAATTAGTACAGATTTTTTCAATTAGTTTTTCCATACTATCGTCGTCTGATCTGCTGCTACTTCTTAAACCACCTGCCATTTTTAATGCGGACAACCACTATATCACACAGATAGGGCTAGCTAAGATTTGGTGAAGTTTGTCCTGATTGGTTAAAATCAAATGTATTATTTCTGGCCACCCACAATAAATAACGCTTAGTAACTTACATAAAGGACGCAATTATCAGTTTAGAAGCAACGTGTACAAAAATATTAAAAATTATTTAGCATTGCACCCCAAAACTACACAATTTACACGGAGCCGTTTTGCAAACCTACTCACACGTGTTCGACATGCACGACAATTTCCTCGATCTCGTTCGAAACTTAATTTATTTATTTTTATTTATTGATAAGCTAGTATGAAACTGAATTTATTTTTTCATGGATTTATGAAAACTGAAATAATATATTTAATAAATTAACTAGAATCAGTTATTAACACCGGTTCATCACAATCACCATAGATATTAATGTTTTCCTTAAAAGCCAATGAACGCATTAACCTACGCCGAATACACTCGACTGCATCAACCTGACATCGATAGATAGGTAACCGAAATATAGAGGCATATTCAAGACCAGAGCACACCACTGTTCAATACAACATTCTCAATGAGTTAGGAGAACTTTACCACAGCTGGTGATAATACCCAGTCGTTTAAAGCCTTCTTAAACAGTCTTATTAACATGATTTCTAAAATGGAGTTCACAATCCAGTAGCATGCCCAAATCAAGAACCTCTGAAAGAGATCCCAGCAAGGTTTCGTTCAAAGAGTATCGGCTTATAACCATGTACATGTTATTAGAGCGACCAAAGGTAACGAGATCTTAGCCTAGAACTTCGTATGCGAATGATAAGGTGTTATATAATCTCCATCGTACTTTATGGTTGTGAGAGTTGGGCGCTTGATCCGGTCATAGAAAAAAAAATCGACGCTTTTGAAACGTATTTGTGCCGAAGACTATCACGATATTAGTGATTCTTTCTACATGGGTAGAAAGAATCACTAATGTCGAAGTACTTAGACGCATACATAAAACGGAAGAGCTGGTGTGCGGCATTAAAGAATGTAAAACCCGATATTTAGGTCATATAATGAGGGGAGAGAAGTATGAAATACTGAGGCTCATCATAGAGGGAAAGATCCATGGAAGAAGATCAGTGGCGAGAAGACAGATTTCATCTCACACAGATCTGAAGCGATGGTATGGATAATTATCAATAGATATATTTAGAGCAGCAGTTTCTAAGACTACATTGGCCATTTGGGTCGCCAACCTTCGACACTCGAAGACATCGAATTAAGGAGAAGAAATGTAACAGAGAAACATTTTTCAGATTTAAACTCAGACCGTTCCACTCGGACCTCAGAAACAAGTTGTCAAGATCAGATTGCACGTTCAACGTCCATTATTAAAGACAAAAATACAGCACCTTTATTTTGGAAGTTAGGCCGCATTGTGCAGTGTTTTCCCGGAAAGGATGGTACAGTGCGCATAGTAGACATTAAAACCAATAGAGGTGTGACAAGACGGCCGGTTTCAAAAATTTGTGTTCTTCCTATAGAATAGTAAAGGCTAAATACTTGCTTGCATATTTATTAGCTTTAGAATTCATTGACATGTTTAGTTTTTAAGCCTAACATTATATTTTAATTTTAAATGACGTCTAATTCATGTTTTCTCTTATTAGTTTAGGAGTATTTATTTTGAAAGGTAATTCTTTCTACGGGACCGGTATGCCGGTGTTGACCACCTGAAATTATACAAGTGCATTAACACAGAAAACACGAATTAGACGTCATTTAAAATTAAAATACAATGTTAGGCTTAAAAATGAAACATGTCAATGAATTCTAAAGCTGATAAATATACAAGCAAGTATTAGGCCTTTATTATTCTATAGGAAGAACACAAATTATTGACACCGGCCGTCTTGTCACACCGCTATTGGTTTTAAGGTATACTATGCGCACTGTGCCATCCTTTCCGGGAAAACACTGCACAATGCGGCCTAACTTCCAAAATAAAGGTGCTGTATTTTCATCTTTAATAATTACTAATACGTCTATTTCTACATTAGGAAATTGTTTGTGCCGTTTACACCTTTCCTGAAGGTTGTTTAGGTAACTATGCCACCAGCGCTGCCAAAAATGCTGAAGTCGTTGGTAATACCACATATCTATATAGCTACGCAACAGATACCTCTTCCAATGCTTTTTACGCGGGGCCAAAAATGTTCACCGGCTTTCGCGAGCGGGTGAACCAGTCGTCTAAGAACGGGCCGGCGTTGCCAAGTTATCACGTCGAACAATATTCCGGCTGACTTTTTGACCCGCTCAAATCATCTAGTTTTATTATTAATATTTATGTATCAAATTAGCACCAACATATTTTTTATAAAAAAACGATTTTTACATTTTTTTATTAAATATGATAGTTTATTAATAGCAAAACAAATGAAACGGCAATTTAAATGAACAAATTTGTAATATTGATAGTAGAGTTTAAAACAAAATTAAATGGTACTTTGACATGTCGATAAACATTTTAAAAATTCCTTTGACCTTCGAAACAAAAACCTGCGTGATAATATTATTATTTAATACAAATAAGAGATATTACATTATAAGTTAAAAACATTTGTAATTACCTTTTACACCGATATTTAAGGTGAGTTTTAGCCCATGTTCAAGCAAACACCATTCACTGAATCTGATAATGAACTTTAATTTGACATAATATAACATACGATTGCCAAGATAATGAGTAATACCATAATGTGATATGAAAGGAAAACTACAGTTCGCGAGCTGACAACACGGCGGGGCAAAACACGTCTGAATAGGAAAATATTTAGGTTCATTGCATTATTGGCGAGCGACACTTTTAATACCGGAGTAGGCATCTGTTGCGTAGCTATATACATAGATCTGTGGTAATACGAAAGTCTGTTCCCGGGTACATTAGCAGTGGCGGCTCGTGAGGTTTTAAATAGGTAGTGCGCAATTTATGTAAGTTTTTTCGTACGAATAGGGGGACGCCCGCTGCAGGCGCCGCCGGAGGTTTTGGGGGTGCCACGCCCATTTTTTACCCAAAACTCGTTTAAAAAATGAATTCGGCGCCCTCTTGAATGGTAATTGTTGCGCACTAAAAGAAATTAATAAGCAGGTACTTATCAATTCCAGAAGGGCAAACCATTAAAACAGTTTATTGTAACTACAAGTCAATAAAGTTCAAAAAAAAAATCAGGAGAAGTTCGAAAACGTTAAAAAATATATCGGTTTGATGGCAAAAAAGTGTTATTGAACATCTTTTTGTCGATGGTTAGCCCTTCGACTTTGCCGTTTCCTAGCTTTAAAGTGAAATTCCATTCGCCACAAGATTTCGGGGGTTAAAATGTCTGTTTTCTTGGCACATGTTTGGTCTAATTTCTCGATTTTTTATGATAGTGTCCTTTTGTGGAGTCTAATTTTGTAT
>MU191726.1:0-21153 GCA_016904865.1 Pissodes strobi
TTACCTATAAGGCGAGACAAAAGAATCCAGATAACAATCAGTTTATAGCATTATTTATTATCAATTTTATTACTATACGTTGCTATCCTTTAACAAAATAATAATAGGCCCAGAAATCATTTTCGGACGCTGTCCCTGAACTTTCGAAACGATGCTTATCTCTTCCATAACAATGCCGGGTCTATAGATCATATCGAACTTTTGGGAGGGCGGGGTTGAATGAATTTTTCATAAAAACACCCACACAATAGTACAAGTCGTTTCAAGAATACATTAACGAGGTACTAATTGTTTAGTAATTCAAACGGTAACAATAATAATATATTATTATATCGAATTTTTACCGGCAATTTATTACACTATCATAATATCAGAATGGTCCTTGTTATTCCTTTGTCACTTCGACATCACCTTTAGGGAAAGTTCTTGTTTGTTAATCTTTTAGCTACAAGCAACTCAAAATGCTCGTTATGATGAGCGAGGCACTAAACAACATTTATCTCTTGAAAATATTTCGACCTCAGTAAAAGTAAATAATAACTCATATGGACTTTACAATATCATAAATCAAGCATCAAATGCCCTAACTGTTTTAACAGAAAACGTTGATCATTTTTTAATTCAGCGGGTTTGAAACCGTGAGTATCGAATCAAAAAATTTTATTTTTTCCAGAATATTTAAAAAATCGATTCCTTCAAAAAATCGAAAAATTTTCAAATCAATGAAAATGTGTATACTAACTAACTTGCTAATGTAGATGGCGAAAAAATTATCAGTTTTTCTCTAGTCGATTTGGATTTTCAGTTTCAGTAACACAAACATTTCGCGAAAAAAAGCTCAAAACTGCAGACCCTCAAAAAATCGTGGTTCAAAAATAGCGCCAAATATGATAGGAAACTGTAGTTTCCACTGTTCAATAGAGCAGAAATTACTCAATAAATCTTGACATTATCAGGTTCTTATAGCGTATTTTATATGTTCTAAAGGCGCTGAAAGTTGAACTAAAAATTATAAAACCGTACAATCTGTAATCATCTTCTGTTTCTTTACCTGCAGTGAGTTTTTGAATGCGAAGTCCTCCATTTTTTCATGAATAAGACGTCTAGGTCTCTTGACTTATTTTGCTGCTCAATATATTTTAATGCTATGTCCATCACATGTCTGGCCTCACATTGAGAATTCATCAGTAGGTATGGGGGCACCTAGGACACCCCCCACTCTTTCCACTTTGGCCACGTATGGTCACGTTGGGTTACGTATGAGCATGTTAAGACATGTTCCACTTTAATCAGGTATGGCTATGTATGGTCACGTTGAGTTACATATGAGCACGTTCATACGTAACCCAGCGTGACCATACGTGGCGAAAGTGGTAGGAGTGGAGGGTGTCCTAGGTGCTCCGATACTCTTTGACGTCACCACTTTCACCATTATCATTCTTTTCATCTTCTTTGGTTGCTAAAGCTATGATTTCATCATCGTTCAAAAAATGGTTCTCAAGTTTCTCATCAACTTATTTCATCCAAATCTGTATATCTTCTGTCTGCATTGCTTCGTTACCTGATAACTTGTAGAATTGCTTTGTTTTCCACCTCTTCACCCTCTGAAAAATTTGCATTTTCAACAAGATTTTCGATGTCAGGCCAAAGTTTTCGCCAAGACTTTATGAATGTGGAGGATGGCATTTTTTGAAAAGTTGTAGCTAACATGTAAATCACATCCTTAATATTGATTTGTTTGACGATTTCTAGAAGGCCTTTGTCTTCACTCTCTGAACTTTGCAAAATTTCGGAAACAAGTTTAGGTCTGTATCATTTTTTCAAGCTTTCTATCATCCCTTGGTTTATTGGTTGCACTAAACTGCTAACATTAGGGAGAAAGTAAATTATTTTTATGCCAACACATATTAAGTGTGTCAGCGAGTGTGTTATTGTGAGTTCATCTGAGTTTTTGGTCATTTTTGTGCGATAAACTGAGTTTTATTTTATGATTTTTGCCGGAGTTGGTGGCTGGGACTTGCTGCATGGTCTCATCACTTTATTTTGGTCAAGTTCCATTGTGTAACGCCTGCCCTATTAATAGTTCTCTCGTCTTTTTGCTGCTTCCTGGAATGCAAACAATTTATTTTATTTAATTTCTGTTCTTCTTTTTCTGGTTGTATTGATAAAAAGGCAGCGTAACTATAGTGCGTCTCATCTCGTCAATTCAGCATAAAACATTAATTTGCTATTTTGACCATCTATACCCACTTCCACCTATCGTTTTTAGCGGCTGAGGGATGTCGAGGAAATGTTATAAATGCAACAGCCAGGTTATCTTTAAGGAGCCTAAGAGAACATACCCTGTGACCACTGCAAAAAAGTGATTTGCAATGCAATTTTTCTGCCCGGACTGTTTATCCAGTGTTAAACAGTTGGTTCATCTCGTCGACCGCGTCGGCCTTCTTGAGAGTGAAGTCAAATGTTTGCAAAAGAACGTTGCTCCATTGACAGAGATTACCAAAGATCTCGAGGACCTAAAGACTAGGTTCGAGTCATTCAGCGCCTCAACTATTGTGTTGGAAGCCAAGCTTAACAGCGTTAATCAAATCGTCGCATCGACATCGAAAGCCTGTGGCCCAATGTCTGACAACATTGAACATGATAGTATATGGCATGAACTACAGGATCGCCAAAGCAGATCAAACAACATCATGCTGTTTAATGTTCCTGAGAGTGATGATGATTTTAAAGAGATCGCATCAATTTCAAATTACTAAGCAACAACTCGCTCCACTAGAGTTGGAAAAAAATGCCAATGGTGCCCGCGCACTAAGAATCGTACTAGGTACTCAAGATGAGATGCTTTCGTTGATCAGATGTCGTCAGAAGCTTAGGGGGAGAAACACTTTCATAAACTTGGATCTGACTCCTAAGCAGCAGCAACTTAAGAAGCTAGTTTTTTCTCAGTTCAAAGCTCGCAAAGCCAAGGACGAAAACGGCATCCAAGTCAAATACGTCAAGGTGTTCCGCAAATTGTAAGCAGTTCGGAAAACTAAATATTGGCGGCCAATTCTCTAGCCCTCCGGCAAAAAATCTACGTATCTACTACCAGAATGTTCGTGGATTGCGGACAAAGCTCACTGAACTTCCATGTAACGTCGCTATGAAAGACTTCCATGTTATTCGTCATATAATAACCAACATAAGAAATTATAGAACAATCTGTATTATAAATGTTATTCCCAAAGTTTTTGAGAATCTTGTAACTAGGGATCTGAGTTCGGTGTTGTCCCCTGAGATCATTAGCGGAGCGTTTGACTTCTGCCTGGGTAGGAGCACTGAGCTCAACCTTCTTGCTCCTTCTCATTACGTGTTGGAGGGGGGGAGGTTAATTCTGTTTATACAGACTTTTCCAAGGCATTTGACACGGTTCCCCAAGCGATATTGTCATATATAATAATTCATAAAGCTATTAACTAATTTTATCACCCTGTCCCAAGTTTGAGCTTGAACTTGGGAATTATTTAATAAACATTAAAAGCAAACTATAAACAACGCGAGCAGTCAACGGGAGCGATTATGAACCTTAAGCATGCAATGATCAGCAATTTCTCTAATATAAATACACTGGCAAACCTTCAGTTCGTCAGACTTTTGGTCTCACCTAAGCCAGCTCCAGGGTTAGTCACATGACTACTTTTGGTTCAATCCGCTCTTTGGTTAGTCACATGATTGCCAAAGTTATAATCCTTTTCCTACCCCAAACCTAGTTCTTGGTTAGCCACATCGACTGCTAAGACTAGGGGTTTCATTAGCCACAGTAGAAAAGTCGAGTCTGTCAAAGTTCTTCGAGTGAAGTTTCTAAGTAGTCTGTCAAGTAGTTCAAAGTGTAGTGTCCAAGTGCTCTTAGATACCTTAACATTAAATAAAACATAACACAACATAAGATAAACTATATTTACAAAGCAGTGACCAAAAAGACCTATAAACAATTCATAAAACATACCTCAAGTCGAGAAAGCATGCTCACCTTAATAATTGGGTATAGGCTAGTCTCATTAAGTTTCCGACCAGTAAACGCTGTTAAAACTCTATCGTTGGGTCTTTGACCAATACACATTGTTAATCTTTTCTCATTTAGTTTATCTAATATACTTTATTGTTTTTTTAAGTGCTTTCTTTATCTTCGCTTCTCACCTTATGTAAAGAATCCCGTACTACCATCGGAGTTATACCCCTGCACGCTGAGTAAGGCGTGGCATCGCGATTCAAACGTATGATGACAGACCGGTGGAGGCATTAAGAAAAAATTAAAAGAACTGTCATCACGATTACTCGCGACAATATTATTATGCAAGCTCCATACCTTGGGAATATCTGGCCCTATGCTCAATTGGATTGAAAGTTATCTCACTAATCGAATCCAGGTGGTGCAAGTGAACAATTTTTGGTCCCATGAAATTTCTGTCCCATCCGGGGTTCCTCAGGGGTCTCACATTGGGCAACTTCTTTTCAATCTGATGATGATGTTTCCACATGTTTTAGGTTTTCCAAATTTCCAAATTTCTCCTGTTTGCCGACGATTTGAAATTGTTCAATTTAATTGTTACTCCTAATGACTGTCTGGCACTTCAGGAAAACCTAAGCAGATTTGCGGTGTGGTGCCACAATAATGGAATGGAAGTCAAGACACCTAAATGCAAGCTTATGAAATTTTCTAACAACTTTTGATTACGTCATTGATGGTGAGATAGTACCACCCGTCGAGGCTATCAGGGATCTTGGATTTGCTCTTGACGCGGAGCTATCATTTGTTGAACACATGACAAATATTGTAAGCAAATCCATGAAGATGTTGGGGTTCATTAAAAAGAATTCTAAAGACTTTTCCACTATTGTTTCTCTCAAAATTCTTTATTGCAGTCTGGTCAAAGCACACTTAGAATGTGCCTTTTCAGTGTGGAACCCCTATTACGCTAACCACATTAACAGGATTGAGCGTGTACAAAGAAAATTTCTTCATTATATAAATTACACATTTTTTAACAATGACGAGTTTCACTATGATGCTCTGTGCCGTAGGCTCAACATCTTGTCATTGTTTGTCAGAAGAACGCACGGGGATCTTCATCTCCTCTTCAATTCACTGGTGGATTGCCCATATCTGCTCGCTGAGGTTGGACTGCATGCTCCATCCAGAATTACCCGTAGCTGCCAAACATTTGATGTACCCTTTCACCGAATCAATTATGGAGCTCATTCATTTGTTCCCCGCTCTGCTAACCTTGCTAATCAGCATGAACATCTTGATTTCTTCTGCATTCAGAGACTGTTTCTTAGACAGCTATGGCAGCTGAACAATGTTTGAGTTACTCTGTTGAATAACGCTCTGTCTATTATTATATTACATTTTCTTTTTTTACTTGTTCCCTTTCATGTTTAGATTTAAGGGTTCACTTTGTAAATGGACATTGTCCGTCAATAAATAAATAAATAAATAATAAATAAATAAATGTCAGCTGTATAGCAGGTCAAATTTTGAGGATAAGTTGGTGCAATGTCCAAAAGTAGCACGCACTGCTTTGATAAACATGTTTATGCTCTTTAAATGCTCTTTTTACCTACAAATTCCTATTCAAACCACTCTTTAAACAGATCTGTGCTCATGCCTGCTGATTTTTGTGACCTGTAATATACGGGAAGGGACGACGGATTTAAGATCTTGAACGCACGTGGCCTAGATGATTTTCGAATAACAAAAAGCGGGATTTTGTGGGTTCCTGCTGCTTTTGAACAAACTGCTCTTTGTTTTTCTTATAATCGGGGGCCGACTTTTCGTGGCTGGCTAGAAAAGTTGTTTCTGGTAACATTTTAAAGTTCAATCCGGTTTGGCCCATATTGTGCACTTGCTCAGGAGTTAATTCTTCAGTTTGAACTTTGTCCCCGAATTTGGTCTTGAAATCAGTTGCATCAGAAGCATCAGCAGACATTTTTTTTCGACTCTCATGTGCTCTGTCGCTTCCTCCATCGATTAAGCCAGCCATCGCTAGCAACAAATTTGCATGCATTTTCAATCGTTTTGTGGAGAGCTAAAGTTTTTTCTTTCAATATTGGTCCGCCACTTGGTGTACCTCTTCGACGTTCCTCCAGGAACCAAATCCATCCAGTTCATCTATAGCTATTTAAAACACAACTACTATATCGCTATTATCGCTATCATTCGGACCAGACATCAATCTTTAAGTCAGTCGTTTTCTAAACAAAAAAGCTTCAGGCTTTATGAACAAACATTATCGTGACACAAATCCTGTTCTTTGTCTATAGAGGAAGATACTCTATTCTGTTAACGAGAGAGAAATATTCCTACTATTCCTCCTAGTGGGCAATTATTTAACATGTTCATTATTAAACCAATAGAAAAGAAATACAGAAGGGCTTTGCCTATGATCATTGACAGAGCAATCATTATAACATCATAAATGTGCAACTCATTCAAATATTGAAAAGCAGCCATCTTACCACGTATTTGGTGATCTTTAATTTGCTTTCCAGTTTTTTGGAGTTTCATCGCCAGTCTAAGAACACGATCGCTTCAATGTTTTGACCTTCATCTTCAACACGGAAAAGATCAACTTAGATGACGCATTCTCGTCTAATATCTTCATGTAATATAGGTATCTCGGCTTTCTCGTTTGGTCGTTCGAGGATGCGAAATCCATTCATTTTCATATGCCATCAATCAAGCGTTAATTCTACTATTAAGCAAATATCATAATCTATTCCAAATTAAAATAGTTCCATCAAATTGTCTGATTTGAAGGTTGTTTTTTTCCTATTTCTATTGAGCCATCCTCATTACAATATTTTGAAAATTCCCACTCGGCAATCACGAATATCCATAAATCGTATTAAAATATAGTTTTCGGAAATGCATCGAACCTCTCTGCGCCTCTGACTTTCTAATTCGCGATAGCATCTCCTCCGCCGCAGTCTAGAGATTCTTCCGAGATATGATATCGGAGCTCGGGGGCCCAAAAGGGGCGAGGGGCCTCAGCCCGGCCGATGCACGTCGCTGATAAGGCCCGGGCCCGGCCCTTATCGCCGCTCATCAATCAGCCGTCCGATAAACAAACTCGCTGCAGGGTTTTTTTTTGGTTGGAGAACTTAAAGGCTGGTTCACATGAACTGAGCTCTCGGTGATAAATTGCCTTTTAAAATGCTATATGGGTAGTTTATCGGGGTCCTATCTTGGATACTTATAATTAATCTCGTTTTACTAAATTTTCTTCATTTATTTTCAAATTTATAGCAGCCCCGTTAAGTTGAATGATTCTGAGGTGTGTTGACTTGCAAAATTAAATGCATCCTTAATAGTTCCAGCTATACAAAAAGCGTCATCGGAGAAGTATAGGGTTCTTTTAACAAAAACATCTTTTAAAGATGAAGCTCGCAAATCAAAACTATTTAACGTAGTGGCAAAAGGTCCGACCTAATATTAGTAGATTTCTTAGAGGCAAATGGATGGGATTCTCACCTATTGCATGTCCTAATCACGCTAATATTAGCCGCATTTACGTTTAATACAATTCTAATAATGTTTAAACTAACGAACATAATTAGTCGTCGTCCCGTTCGTTTTAGAGACTCTAAAAAGCGTTTTCAATTTGTTAAGGCATTTAAGCGGGAAATACATGCCACCTACATGGGCGCGATAAAATCTCGAAAACCCGTTCGTATGGGCTTGGGATAATTATTGCTTTGAAATTTTAGAATAAACAAGAGACTAACATTCATCCGCTTGATGAATTATCTTTATAATGTTTAGATATCTGGAAAAAATCTATTGAATATATATATGCTTTTGTAAGATTTATATCAGTATTTATTAGTGTGTTGAAACGCGGGGTTTCTTGAAATGCGGAAAAAAGCCGGTTCGAATTAAAAAAAAAATAACTTTTTCGTATTTTTTTTTTTTTTTTTGGTATGTGTGTTACTGCAATTAATTCCAGCATAATCAGCCTCTGAAACGAACATTTCAACTCTTTCACTTAAATCACTCCAAAAAAAGGAAAATGGATTGATAAATAAAAAAGGAAAAAAATTGGTTGCAATTAGAAGCAATCTTAACCATCTAGATGAGAACATCGATAATGGATTGCCTGTAATGCCAATATATTCCAAATACAAATAGTTCAATTGAAGATGTTTCTAATTCTGAAAAAGATGACCGTAGTTTTGATAATACTGATGATGAAATTGTGTTTTCAGAATCTGACTAACGGTAGGATTCTTTAAAATCTCTGTTGTTTTCTTAGTAACAGGATATTGAAACAGATTTATTTTTTTAACATTATTTTAATATTGTTTGGTATAAAAATATCCTGCTTTTTTCATTTATTTTGTAAGTATGTTTTGTGTTTTTTGTTAGGGTTCTGTTTGTTAGACTTTTCTATTTAGTTTTTGTTTCTTCTGTAGTATGATCTATTTTAGTTTGCGTTTTGTATAAATTTAGGAAAAAATTAAATTTGAATTTTTCCTTATTTTATTATTTTTTCTCGTCCACCTCCACAAAAAAAAACTGTTTTCTTTTTCGACTTCTGTTGAGTTAAGAGGGAGCAAAATGGAAATTTATATATAAATCAGCTATGTTATAATAATGACTCATATATTCTTACAGGGTCAGATTGTACAACATAATTTTAAACAGAGTGACCAAAAAATGGTTATATGTAGCCTAGAGGTTTCCAGAGTACGAGATGTTGCTAACTCTATGGATAACAAAGAGAAGTTATCGATGGATCGGTTTCGATCTGGTCTTTCTGATGATTCGATTGTCATCTCCCTTAATGATCTTCATAGAGATTAATCAAGTCTAAGTAGAAACATAATCTATCCTTCTGGTGATATTATAATTATCCCAGGAGTATTTCAATTACTGCTATCATTAATATGGCCTCCCTAAAAATGTCGAGCTTTCTGCACACTTGTTCCTGGTTTCGTCGATTTATTAATAAATTTACCTAATCCCAATGACTAATTGATTTAAACTTATAACATAAAACAATTACTACAGTTCCACAAAAAATAATATCAACAGAATAGTAATAATATTAGCAATGATAATGAACAGCAGCATGGAGAAAGGCTTTTACACATCATCATCATCATTATCACCCAGCCCTCTGTGTCCACTGCTGGACATATAGGCCTTCCCTATTTCTGCCCACTTCTTTCTGTCTTGAGATGTCTGGATCCAATTTTTGGCGACTCTCTTTATGTCATCCGTCCACCGAGTTGAAGGTCTTCCTCTGCTACGCTTGTCGGCTCGGGGTCTCCATTCCAGCAGCCTTTTCGTCCATCTTCCATTTGTTGATCGGGCCACGTCTCCAGCCCAATTCCATTTGAGTCTGTCGATGCGAGAGATGACGTCAGTGACTCCTGTTCTTCGGCGTAGATCTTCATTTCTTACATGATCTCTTAGAGACACTCCAAGCATCGATGTTTCCATTTTGCGCTGAGCTCTTTTAAGCCTATTTGAAGATGTTATCGTCAAAGTTAGTGTTTCAGCCTCATAGGTCATGACCGGTAGTACACACTGATTGAAGACTTTTCTTTTTAGACATATAGGTAGATCGCTCTTAAACACGTCTCTAAGTTTTCCAAAGGCTGCCCAAGAGAGGGTTATTCTTCTCCCTAGTTCACATGTCTGGTTGTCTCTTGAGATTCGGATTTCGTGACCAAGATATGTATATTTATCCGCTAGTTTTATTTCTTTATCCTCTATAACTATGTTTCCACTAGGAACCAGATTTGTCATGAATTTTGTTTTAGAGAAACTGATTTCTAGACCTACTGCAGCACACACGTCCCTAAGCTCCTGCAGCATTAGCTTAATGTCCCCGAGATTTTCAGTGGTCAGCACTATGTCATCCACAAACAGCAGGTTTGTCAGCCTTCGACCGTCAGTATTTATACCCTTTCCTTCCCAATCCAGTCTTTTAAACGCGTATTCTAGGACTGTAGTAAACAATTTTGAAGACATCGTATCTCCCTGTCTCACACCTCTACCAATCGGGATCTGTTTCGTACTGTCATGCAGCTTTACCACCAATGTTGCGTTTTTATAGATGTTATATATTAACTTAGAGTATCGATTATCGATGCGACATTACCGCAGTGCTTCCAAGACTGCGCATATCTCGATAGTGTCGAAGGCCTTATGGAAGTCAACAACAATGGCCTGTTGTATTCGATCGATTTCTCAATCAGCACTCTAATGGCTTGTAGGTGGGCGTTGGTTCCAAAACCGGCTCTGAATCCGGCTTGTTCTAACGGCTGATAGAGGTTCAATTTGCTTTCTAGTCTGGTGATAATTATTCTTGTGAAAAGCTTATAGAGGTGATTTAACAGGCTTATTAGTCTGTAGTTTTCTAGATCGGCTGCATCTCCCTTTTTGTGGAACAGTATTACAATAGCGCTATGCCATCTGCTGGGTATTGTGCTGTTGTGTTAACAGAGATTTAATAGGACCCTACTCTTTTGAAGCAGACAGGGACCCCCGATCTTAATTGCGTCCGCCGCCACCATATCTTCTCCGGGTTCTCTGTTATTTTTGGTCTTTCTTAGCGCAAATTCAATCTCTTCCAGCGTGATATCTGGCATTTCTTCCGATCCTATAATGCCTTTTTCAGTTGATAGAGTATCGGGCTCTGAATCCCTATTTGTAATATCCTCCTATTACTTTTAGACAGCAGGTGGTAGAAATTCTCAACAGCCTTCAGGATTTCTTCTCTGTTCGTTATTAATCTTCCTTGCCGGTCTCTGATTTTGGTCATTTCTTTCCTTCCGGTCTCCAAGCTTTTTTGCATGACTTTCAAGCTTTTGTTGTTCGCTATAGTTTGCTCGATCTTTTCTTTGTTATAAGATCTGATATCTCTTTTTATGGCCTTTGACACTTTATTGATTTCTCTCATTTCTTCATTTGTGGTAGAATCACGGCTTCGCATTTCCCTTCTTTTCTGGATCAGTTGTGTGGTTGTTTGACTGATTGTTTCATCTCTTTTAGTTTTTGGACAGTACCGGGTTTGGCTTTTTTGTATGGCTGTTACAATGGAGTCATTCATGGTATCAACATCTTGGTGTTGATCTTGGTTTTCCAGTAGATTTGTGATGTGCTCTTCGAACCCCAATACATCCCTAGGGTATGCCCACGTTTTGTTCTTGGCCTTTCTGATCATCCTGTGTCTTTCTTTGGCTAAGTCAAGTACTATTTTAGTACGTATCATTCTGTGGTCGATGCCAGTTCTCACTCTGTTTATTACTGACACGTCTTTGACTATTTGCTTTTTATGTGTTATTATAAAGTCTATTTCGTTTTTGGTGCGGCCGTCTGCACTTTCCCAGGTCCATCTTCCACTGGGCTTTTTCTTAAATAAGCTGTTCATTTGGAAAATATTATTTTGTAGCAAAAACCCAAGCAATGTTTCACCGCGTTCGTTTCTGCCCTCGAGTCCAAAGTCTCCCAAGGGTATCTCATCCAAATCATTTCTTAGTCCCATTTTGGCATTGAATTCCCCCCAAAAGTTGGTAAAATGCATCTTCTCCTCTTGTAGAGCCAGCGTTATATCGTCATAGAAGGTATCAATTTCCTCGTCTGGGTGATCTGACGTAGGTGCATAGACCTGTACTACTTTAATGTGGTATCTTCTGTTTAGTTTCAGAACCATATAAATCACCCTCGTGGACACCTTCCTTATGGATAGTATGTTCTTGCAGTGACGTTTGTGCACTAGAAAGCCGGTTCCTCCCATAGAGCTGTCATCCTCGCCCGCATGGCAAAAGTGATGTCCTGACTTTAGGTTAGTGTACTGTTCTCCTCGTCTCCTCACCTCGCAGAGCCCAACAATATCCCATTTTACACATGACTTAACTCTATTCCGAAACATATCAGCCATAGCCCTACGAGTGATGTAGGATGGAGGAAACCCCTGGCAACTCCGGTTACTTCAAATATTACCACTGACTGACTGAAACAAAATAAATCATTTAATAATAAACGCACCTCAATTTCTAATATTCATATGGCAATGACACTCATCTGCTGAACATATGAGAACATGTTTAGGCATTCAATAATACATTGTGTAGATAATTTCCGTGATTATTTCGATAGCGTACTTTTTTTTTCTTTGGAGGGGAGCTACCATATCCGTCATATTCTTATCATTAATTGAACATGAATCTTTCATGTTCCAGAACTCATCCCGTGTGCTGACTATAAAACCGCATTCAGAAAGCTTTCATACGTCGACCGCAATAATTTTTCGGAAGTTTATCGGAATCCCCCAAGATCGGAAACATCAGAAGTGTCATCCCAAAGAACCCCATAACACAGAAAGGGTTCCAGCAGAGCTTAATTCCTGGTTCTTAACGCATCTGGGATTAATGGAATGTTTCCGTTTATGGTGGGGGGGGGAGGTAATAATAAACGCACCTCAAGATGTATGCTTGTACTCGCTGTGACTCTCTTAAGTCTCCACCCCTCAATTCCTAATATTCATATGGCAATGACACTCATCTGCTGAACACATGAGAACATGTTTAGGCATTTAATAATAAATTGTGTAGATAGTTTTCGATATTATTTCGATATCGTGCCCCTTTTTTCTTTGGAGGGGAGCTACCATATTCGTCATATTCTTATCATTAATTGAACATGAATCTTTCATGTTCCAAAACTCATCTCGCGTGCTGACTAAATACCTGTACAACCTCATTCAGAAAGCTTTCATACTTCGACCGCAATAATTGTTCCGAAGTTTATTGGAAACTCCCAAGATCGGAAATATCAGAAGTGTCATTCCAAAGGACCCCATAATACAGAAAGGGTTCCAGCAGAGCTTATACTTGCTGGTTCTTATCGCATCTGGGATAAAGAGAATTTTCCTGTTTAGAGAGGGGTGGGGAGGTCGTGATAATATTAAACGTGCCTTAAAATGTATGGCATTGTGCTTGTACTCACTGTGACTCTCTTAAGTCCCCACGTCTTAATTCCTGATATTCATATGGCAATGACACTCATCTCCTGAACACAAGAGACCATGTTTAGGCATTCAACAATAAATTGTGTAGATAGTTTCCGATATTATTTCGATATCGTACTTCTTTTTTCTTTCGAGGGGAGCTACCATATCCGTCATATTCTTATCATTAATTAAACATGAATCTTTCATGTTCCAAAACTCATCTCGTGTGCTGACTAAAAACCTGTACAACCTCATTCAGAAAGCTTTCATACTTCGACCGCAATAATTGTTCGGAAGTTTATCGGAAGCCCCCAAGATCGGAAACATCAGAAGTGTCATCCCAAAGGACCCCATAACAGAGAAAGGGTTCCAGCAGAGCTTATACTGCCTGATTCTTAACGCATCTGGGATGAAGGGAATTTTCCCGTTTGGAATATTTCATGTTCTAAAAATTTCAATGAAGAAATCTGTCAAGATATGAAGACTTTCTAACCCGTCACATGAATAAAACATGGACATTCGGCTCTGGTTTTCATTTTCAATATCGTTTTCTTGAAATAACACGCATTTATTCTTTAATTACTTTTTATCTAAATATTTTACAATTATATCATCTTTACATCCGTTTATAATTCGACTTCTAGATATCTCCTTTTTTTTTGGTAATTAAGAACCGTATATCTACATCTAAGTAATTAGAGTTATCATCGTTCAATTAGTGCTTCTTTTTTTAATTAACAGACTAACTGACTAAAAATATTTCGATAATTAAGTTGAAACAATTTGTAAGCGGGTTTTCGTGCCGATGACTGCCGGTATAATTAATAGACAATAGTATATTCTTTTAACATTTTATCTAGTAATTATATTATTTGCTACATTAATATAAACAATCAATTTGATAAGAAGTCATCCAGTTTTTGAAATAACAGAATTTCAGTAAACTAATTTTGATTTATGTTTATTATTCTTACTGCATTTAATTTGGTTGTAGTTTCTTCTTCAGCTTGTAGAATCTTGAAACCATTTTGTGCTTTCTTCTACCAAGTTGGTATCAGAGCTTGGTATTTAACACAATAAGTCAAGCAACGTAGTGCGTACAGTAGAAAATGTTGCGTACCATAATAAACGTATCAATAAAACGATATTTATGTAGCACAATTGAATAACTTGCGAAAATTGATGACAGGATCATAAATAATAATTTTTCTCAGTTGATAAAAACATGAGAAGACATCGTTGTACGTTTAATTTTGGTTGAGACACATGCATTTATTTTATGCAACCAAAAAAAGACACTTAACTAGCAGTCGCACTATTCCAGATAAGGTTTTTCCATTAACTAGGGCCCACTCCAGGAGATGCTTATCCAGACACCTCTCTTGGCCACGTCAGGACAAAAAGTACATTAAAAGCATATATTTCATTAAGGCTGACGTATCCAGAAAAGGGATCTGTTATCGTCAGCGATGCAGGCAGACCCTTTATCTCTAATAGGGAAAATGTGACTTAATTAAGAGTGATCCTGACAGTCGGCTACAGTGAATAATGATACTTGATTCAATCAAATAATGAACAGTTTTGGTTCATCAGCAATGAAACAACCTGGAATATGTTTTCGTTTAGGATAATGCAATATGTGTAATGAACTAATGAATCTGATCCTTTGTCATCACGAATTCAGAGTGGCCTCAGCTACATATGCTAGTTTCGATATATTAATATGTACCCCAAAGCAGTTCACCAATATGCTAATTCTTTGGAACAGAGTTTATGCATAATTCATCCCAATGTTTATAATATTCCTGAAGGTGACCACTCATTTCCGTTTCTCCAGCCCTAGTAACTATTAGGTGATGTTCCGTCCTTCTTGCTATTCTTATTTATTAAAGTCTGTTCTTTGTTCATTGATTGAGATGTTTCTACTGCCAGATGTCTATCCATCTTGTATGCTGTCTTCCTGGTGGTGATACCTGCTGACATTATACTTACTCTTTTTTAAACTTTATTAGATGGACAAATGACAATCACATGTATGTAATGCTGAAGACCTTACCTTAAAGATATTCTAATCTTTAAATAGTATTTAATTTATGTGCCTATAACAATGTCATGTTACCACTATCAAGATTTATCCTCTTCAAGACCAAGAGACACGTTGCTTGCAGGACGTGTCAAGCTATTTGAAGCTCGGTAGCAGACAAATATGACCCCATGCAATTGGATAATTGCCCAAATAGTTAGCTATTAATATTTAAAATGTCGGCATTTACGTCGTTTCAATAAATTAATTTTAAACAGGCGGGAAATCCCTTGCACGTAGGCTACCAGCCTGAGACCCCTGGATGCCCACTCGCATACTAATTTAGCCCGGTAGCCCAATCCTCCCAAGCAAAGGAAGCTTTTTCGGCTGGATATTTCTTATGACCCCCGGGTTCATCACATAGCGCTCAAAGTGCATCTCTCTTACCCAAGCAAACACAAGAAGGTCGGCAAGAATATGGATGATTTCTCGCCCTCCAAGTTCATCTGTATTCCGAATCATCTATAATCCGCAGCAGGTGTTGAGGAACCCAGCAACAAGCCTCATGTCCCTTCTCTTCAGAGCCAGGATGGCGCTGACCCACAAGGGAAGATTGGCCCAACCTGCTTCATTGGAGTAATCCTCTATCTGAGGGGTCTACTTGAATTAATGTCCGTCCTCATTAAACTTCCGTGTATTCGTCAGACCAAGACGTGTCAAGTCGTTTTGAAGTTCGACAGCAAAATCATATTAACATATCATACATGCATATTATAATCGAAACTGCGGACAAAGATGACACCATGCAATTGGGTAATAACAAATAACAAAAAGAGTTAGCTATTAATTATCAGCATGTTACATCGATTATTAACTGTAAAAAGTGTAAAAAGCAAATTTAAATTATAGTTAGTAGCAATAAACTCATCCACGTATGATCTTTATTAACCCTAATAAAGCCGCTATTATTCCAATTTAACTAAAGTTATTAATCCAAAAACTCAATTAACCTAATCAGATCGTAGATAGGCATCTTTATCGCGCTCGGTTTTTGCATAATACAGTTTTTAGCTGACTTAATTACTATTCTATAGTGTTAACAATGATGTAGAAGCGATTTTAATTGGCCTTTGTGGATAATTAATTAGTCCTTTCTCATAGGAATCGTACGGATGATTCGGTTTGTCTATATAAATAACAGTACCTATTCTTGTTTGTTCATACATGTTCGAAGGTATAAACTAGTAAGAAATATAAATAAAAAAATGTTTTATTCTCTCGTGTCTAAAAATAGTTAATGATTCCGAGCTGTTACTTAAATATGGCGCATGAACTATGCACATCATTAGTCTTAACATCGTCATAAAGAAACAGACCACTAATCAGTATGGACTTTATAATTCATTGCTAAAGACATAGCTGAATTCGATTCAAACCAGCAAAACCAAAGTAAACGACGAAATCTGGTAGGTGTCTAGACGTCATCCACGTACCTAGTTAGTTCTATACCAAGACGATATCAATCATCATCACCATCATCATCATTAGTCACTCACTGAATATTCCTGAACATAGACCTCCACTCGATTTGATTATAGGCTTCCTGAATTCCATATAGGACAATTTCCTTAATGTCAAAGGGGACCTACCGCTGCTTCGCTCGTTCTGCATCAACATCCACTCCAATATTACTTTAGTCCAACTGCCCATCTGCCTTCACACATATGGGCGACGTGACCGATCCATCGCCAGTTGCATCTAGTTAGAGGGTCCAGAATGCCTACAATTCTAAGAATAGCTTTTATACTCGCAGCTTTTAAGCTGAGTTATGCGTGTAAGCGATTGTACTCCATCTGTTATTACTGATGAAACACATTGCCTGTCGAATGCAGCCCACCCTAAGTCTATTCCATGTGGTAATTCACAAGTGTGGTTGTTTCTTGTCAACCTGATTTGATAATTAGATACCCGTTGCTATATTGCAGTTACTGTTCTTAACCTTCCACCAAGGTACATAATTTATAATATTTCATTTGCACGTTTATGCTTAGGCCTACTCTCTCAGACGGATCATTAATACGATGCCATCTGTGAATCGCAGATGAAGAAAATTAATTATCCCATCCTTGATGTTAATGCGTCTGGAAATTTATAAATTTATCATTTGATGCATGGAGCATTACACTTTGGAAACCAGCTTGTTTCCTAGATTGTTAAAAAACTGGAGGTTTCGCATTCTGAAGACGCACATTAATTTGCTGTTTTGCTTTTTCTGGAAGAATATAATCATTAAATATAGATCTGGTTGTTTCTTTCTCCTGAATCAAATTCACACGGGACAGTTCCGGTTTCTATAGTTAATGGTCATTACGCCGATAAGATGTGTGAATCATATTTGAGTCCTCGAGTCTCTTCCAGTCTCTGCAGAGAATTCTTCAATATTCCTTCTCATAATCGTTTATTAGAGCATTAGCCTGAATGATCTTCAGTTGGTACTTGCTATTCAAACTAATTATTGCGTAGGCAACACGTGAGGATCTTATGAGGAAGGCAGTGCCAGGTATCTTGAGTGAAAGAATACGTGGTAGAGATCTGAGTGTGATCATGTATTATTCCAGGAGCTTAATACATCATGATGTTACACCTCTTCTTTGTATTTCGCAAAAGCCAATAACGTTCGGTTTAATATGTTAATTATTTCCCAGTTTCCAGGAAGTTTTTGAAGCACGCTGTACCTGGAGAGTAAGCTGGTGAACGCGTTACGTAGACGTAGTTCTAGTCTGATTTGTGCGGATGAGGTTTCACTTCTGGTGTGGTTCACAATCACATTCAATTTTTCTCTTATGATAAAGTACTGATGTTGTAAGTAGATTTCTTCTATTGGGCACCAGCTGTATAAGATAAAACAAATGACTCCATCCAGGCGAATAGCTAGCCTGTACCAACAGCAACAAAAAATAGTCATATGTGAAGTGACATACTTACTTTACTAGACCTAATTCCTTGGAATCTCAAATGCAGAGCAGTAGTTCTTGCTCGATTTAAATTGCTGAGCTCTCCTTCCACTCACTGCCAGGGATGCCTCTGACTTGTTCTTTTCACCATTTGGGACTTCAATCAAGGATCTGGTCGAAGGTAGAATCCAAATTCCTAATGAACTTTCTTATAAAGTTGTCACTGGCTCCTCTGGGGAAGAGATGGTTGGTCTGTTTGCTGAATACTTTTCAGAAATGTATAGCAATGAAGTGATCTTTAATAATTTACATCTAAACAGCTCAACTATTTCTATATCTGACATATAGACTAGACTGTCAGGGCTGGACACAGACAAGGATCCTGATAGTTTACACCCCTATATTTCTAAAGCAGTTTAGCTTTTTATTAGCACGCCCCCTTTACATTCAGGAATATTTCCAAGCTACTTGAAGACTAGTTATATAACGCCTATTCACAAAACAGGAGATAGCTCCCAGGTGACCAATTACAGGCCTATCAGCATTTTAAGTACCATTCCAAAGATCTTTGAAAGCCTTGTGGGTGATTTTCTGACTTATTCTCTTCGAAATCAACTGATTGATGAGCAATTTGGTTTCATTGGCGGCCGGTCCACAGAGCTAAATATTCTGTCATTCACAGATTTTTGTCCCGTTTTTGGAGGGGTGTCAAGTTCACGCATTATACGCTGGCTTCTCTAAGGCCTTCGACAGAGTCAATCATCACTTGCCAATCCACAAATTGAGGAGGGTGGGGGTCGATGGGCCTTTGCTACAATGGCTTTACTCCTATTTGACTGACAGAATACAGATTGTTCAAGTCCTTGGCTTTCAATCGATTGGGATACTTGTGTCTGGTGAACCCCAGGAGTCACACTTGGGGACCCTGATATTCATCTTATACATAAACGATATATCACCTTGTTTTCAGCATAGTTTCTTCTCTGCAGACGACTTAAAACTATATCTCAAAGTTAGATCCACAGATGATTACCTCGGGCTTCAATCAGATCTGGATAGACTCATAGTCTGGTGCAACAACTGTATGAACTTCAATATCAAAAAATGCTAGTCAATTTGCTTCAGTAAAAACAAGAATAGTGTTGACCACTCCTATTACATCAATAATAACCTTATAGTCAGTTTCTCATATTAGAGACCTGATAGTCGCTTGAGTTTTATCCCGCATATTTCTGGGGCAGTTTCTAAGGCTCTTCAAATGATGGACTTCATCAAGAGATGTGCTGGTGATTTCGAGAGCATCGATTCTATTCGTTTACTGTATTGCTCCCTTGTGGAATTTGGAATATGGCTAATGTATTTCGTTTCCTCATTACTACCCAAACTAACCCAACATATTGAAAGAGTTTAACACAAACTCTTAATACATATGTTGTTTAAGCAAAACCGAGCCGTAACCAATTATTATCAAGATTGTGTGAACTATCATCTGATGGAGGTGACCCTGCACATGGACACTTTGCAGACGAGACGAAATCAAAAATATTTGTCACTCTTACAACATTCTTCATTCTCGCAGCAATTGTCCCCAGCTCTAGTAACCGGACCAGACGTGCCACCAAAAAATCAATATCAATACCATATCATAGAGCCCTAAAACAACTTAAACATGTAATGTTAATGGGGAAAATTCTAATTTTGAAAACGCTCCTGTTTTCTGTATAAGCATGTATTCCACTTGGCACCATATTTAATGGCAAAGAAAAAAAATCTCCACTTAGCCGTCGAAAAAATCCGTCTCTCGTGACTAAGAGCGTGTATTTCTCGTTCTATCTACGAGCGAATTCGCATTAACCAGCATTTGGTCGCTATCTTTTATCTTAAAACACGACGAGAGAGGCCAATTCTGTGAAACCGTAATCAAAACATACTTATTAAATCTCGATAGCTGCAACACTTGCAAAAACCTTTAAAGTTTATACAGGCTGGCTGAGACAACATCATCAATCAAGACTGGTGCAAAGCTTTATTTTACGTCTTTTTTTAAGTGTGAATGGAGAAAAGCTTTTAATTGGCGGAGCGTAATGAAGAAAATCGTATTTATTTAATGATTTAGGTAAACTGATTAGTTGGGCTTATATCTTTAAAAAATTTGATAGTGAGATTTGCTGCACTGAAATTGTGATGGGAAACATAATTAGCCATCTTATGAAGCCATTTTTCTCAACTTTAGAAGAAGTTTAGTTACATTTTGCTCTTTTACACAAACAAACATCGTAGCCCTATCGAATACTAACACTTCACTTTCTCGATATGTTACCTCGATAATCCCAAACCTATGCCTGCATCATTAACCCGATACCATCTGTTTCTTCCAACTTTGTCCAACGATAAAAATTAACAGTGAAAGTACGTCACTTTGTTTACGCTATTTTGCGTTACGCAACTCGTATTTATTTTGCTTAATGATCCTTTTCAACTTTTCATAAAAAATCCGATTGTATCTGTCTATGAGAAATTAGGATTTCTCATTGTTGTATTACATTACAATTATTCAAAGGGGATTGATTTGTTGAAAGTACCACGGTTGGGAAATCGTGGGTGGGTTGACAAGTCGTCGTGAGTCGGGCTCGCTTGAATTGGTCAATATTATAATATTGTAACAAACTAGAACGATACTATGATCATATATATTTATAAATTTATTGCGGCGGCCAGTCCTTTTTACTAAATTACTTTTCCATTTTGAAAAACATTCCAAATACAACAACTGATTTAAAACTTTTAAATAAAAAAAAAAGACAGGGACAGACATTTTTAATAAGCAAACAGGTTGAAAATAAAACTGCTGAAAAAATAAATAAAATAATTCAAACTATAATTGTACTGATATTAAAAACTCTTCAAATATTAATTTTCCATTGGAGGAGCTGATTGGATTGATGTCTCTACAAAATTCTTTAGTTTTTTTCCATATCGATACTAAGTTTCATTTTTCATTGGAGGAGCTTGATATATCAGGTATTGACTGACTAAACCCTTAATATTACATCCAGTCTCTAGATCTTGAGAAGAGAATTTTTGTGGGATTTTATTCACTTAATGAGGATCAGTGGTCGAGGGCTGATTGATGTCTCTACAAAATTCTTTAGATCTTTTCCGTATCGAT
>MU191726.1:21163-33706 GCA_016904865.1 Pissodes strobi
AAATTCTTTAATTTTCTTTCCATATCAATACTAAGTTTCATTTTCGTTGGAGGAGCTTGATATATGAGGTATGTGGCGCATCAAGTCCCATCGTCCTCCCCCAGGCTGGAGAACACCAAAGTACAAAGTCTGGAGCTGATCAATGACAGTTTGTGACAAAAGGGGTTGCATTGTATTGGCTGGCAGGAACGTCAGACTGGTGAGAGGAGTTTGATTACGGGGAGTGACGCCCCCGCCATTCCGAGTTGCCATGGGATGTGGCGCATCAAATCCCATCGTCCTCCCCCAGGCTGGAGAACACCAAAGTACAGAGTCTGGAGCCGATCAATGACAGTTTGTGACAAGAGGGGCTGCATTGTATTGGCTGGCAGGAACGTCAAACTGGTGAGAGCAGTTTGATTACGGGGAGTGACGCCCCGACCATTCCGAGTTGCCACGGGATGTGGCCCATCAAATCCCATCGTCCTCCTCCAGGCTGGAGAACACCAAAGTACAAAGTCTGGAGCTGATCACTGGGGAGTGATCCAACAAACCCCATTTTTACCCCTGTCAGACTAGGGACCGCCAAAGGAACGAGTCTGAGGCCGATGCTCCGAGTGGAAGCGGCCCTAGGTGGTAGATGCATAAGCCTACTCGCATCGTCCGGTGAAAGACCACCCCACCAGAATTGGGAAGCGCTAAGTGGTTTTCCCAAATCACGTTCCGCTTCCGCGCTGGTGGTCCCGGGTTCCACAGTAGGAATATATGGACATGATGGTGCTTCCAGGATCAAAATATTCCGGAAGTAAACTCCCCGGCCATTCGGATCTCCGGGCGCTGGGTGGCCTGGGAGCCCTTCATTCCGCATTTCACAGACAGCAAAGATACCGAACCAATTTAGAATAGATTTCTGCAACATAAGAGGCCTAAATACAAACATAAATTCGGTACACCAACATCTGCAAGCAAATAGACCACACATATTAGCCCTTACAGAAACACAAGTATGTTCTACAACAACAACAGTGAACTACCTCTATCCTGGCTACGACTTACATACCCGATTTAGATATAAGTTCGGAATATGCCTTTTTGTCCGAAGCGACCTTTCATGTCACCGCGAGGAAACACTCGAACCGAACAACCTTGACGTCATGTGGCTCAAGTTCACCGCCAAGGGATTAACCAAGTTTATATGTTGTCTCTATCGCCCTCCGAGCGATAGAGCCTACCAAAGCTTTTTCTCAACACTAGCTACCACTTTTGACTCAATACAGGTCGATCATCCCAGTTCAGAAATAATCGTTCTGGGAGACTTCAATGCCCACAACACCAACTGGCTCAAACATCACAACAAGACCGACAACGAAGGTAGAGAGGCTGAAGCATTTGCCATCAGCTGCGGGCTTACTCAACTTGTAGACGAACCAACTCGAATCTCAGAGAGGGGCGAATTCGCCGCCCTCCTGGATCTTTTTCTGACCACCAATCCTGACCAGTACAAGGTTACAGTTGGTCCGCCATTAGGTACCTCCGACCACAAACTTATTACAACGGTTTGTGAATTGCCACTCATACAGAACGATCCACCATTGCCTCGCAAAATCTGGCATTACAATTCTGCAAACTGGGACGATCTAAGGCAGTTCTACCTAGATTTTCCTTGGCTCGACGTCTGCTTTGCCACTGACGACCCGTCAGACTGCTGCGAAGAGATCATGCAAGTAATCTCCTCAGGAATGGAAGCATACATCCCAAATTCCATCAAGTTACCATCAAAAGGAAAGCCCTGGTTCGACAAAAGATGCGAAAGAGCTGTAGGAAGGAAACAGCAAGCCTATAAGTACTGGCAGCAAAATCAGACCGCTGAAAATCGCAATTATTTTATCGAAGCGAGAAACGAGTGCAAGCGTGTGATCGACGAAACTAAGGACAAACACAATCAAAGGATCAGGAATAAACTTTTGCAATGCCCCAGTGGTTCCAGGAATTTCTGGTCGGTAGCAAAGGCAGTAAGTAACAACTTTACAAAAACGTCTCTCCCACCTTTGACGGACGAACGTGGCATCACGACGACTACAGCCAAGGAAAAAGCAAACATGCTCGCCAAAATGTTTTCATCGCACTCTACCTTAGACGTGCCCCAAGGCAAGACTCTCCCCACTATACCGAACATCAACACTACCATGGCAGAAGTCAAGTTTTCTCACCGTGATATTCGCAAAATCCTTAAAGAACTAGATACGCAAAAGGCATCAGGACCGGACGGAATACCTGCCATCGTGCTAAAGAACTGCGCCAACGAACTAACACCCGTTTTTTCCAGGCTTTTTTCTCTTTCTTACAGAAAAGGGATTTACCCATCCTCTTGGAAAGTCGCTCGAGTGCAACCTGTTCCAAAAAAAGGCAAGAAAACCACGCCCTCAAACTATCGCCCAATTGCCTTGCTTCCAATTATCTCCAAAGTCATGGAACGTGTAGTCAACCAGCAACTACTCAAGTATCTCGAGAGCAACAGAATAATCAGCGATAATCAATACGGCTTTCGCAAAGAGAGATCGACAGGAGATATATTGGCCTATGTCACTCATATATGGAGTAGGGCAATTGAAAACTACGGAGAGTCTCGAGCGATTGCGTTGGATATTTCAAAGGCATTCGACAGAGTTTGGCATGACGGACTGCTCAACAAACTGCCGTCCTTGGGACTGTCCGCCTCTCTCTGCAGCTGGATGGCCAGTTTCCTTAAGAACCAATCCCTACACATTGCAGTCGATGGACACATCTCGGACACATTCACCATCAACGCGGGCGTGCCTCAGGGCGCAATACTTTCACCAACTCTGTTCCTCATCTATATTAATGACCTGCTGATCGAAACGAATAATCCTGTTTACAGTTTTGCAGATGATAGTACCCTTGTCTCCCACTTTAGACCAGAAAAACCCTTACCAGCGACTGAGACTCATCACCGCAGACAGGAGCAGATTACAGCAATTAATCAAGACCTGGAGAAAGTTCAAACTTGGGGCGACCGAAATTTGGTCCAGTTCAATGCAGCAAAGACCCAAGCAGCAACGTTTACTAAGAGGGCCAATACAGCGGGCCCTGACATCATTATGGCAGGATCGACCATTCCTTCATCCTCGTCAATCGGGCTGCTGGGTGTCTCGGTCAACAGCAATATGTCATGGCATGACCATGTTGCTAACATCACAAAATCAGCCTCCCAGAAGCTTGGTAAGCAATAAGACCGTGCTTAGAATATTGCTCACATATCTGGGGTTCCGCACCAAAGCATACCCTAAAGCTGCTGGATTCCATTCAGAAGAGGGCTGTGCGTCTCGTCGGCGATCCGGAGTTGACCCGGAATCTGAATAGTCTGGAACATCGCAGACATGTGGCCGAGATGTCTCTGTTTTACAGATACTTTCACGGCAGATGTTCCCAGGATTTGGCCCGCATAATCCCGCCACTGGCAACTCCTGTCAGACAGTCCCGACAGACGGCAGGAGCGCACCAGTTCGTCGTACAACTAGAAACACCTAGAACATCGCTTTACCAGAACTCCTTTGTCTGGCGCACTGCATCACTGTGGAACTCACTTCCAGGACATCTGTTTCCCACTAATTACAACCTACAAATATTCAAGAACCGTGTCAATCAACATCTTCGCACACACACCGCTCGTCGAGCGCCATAGGATCTCCCTTTAGTGTGTGTGCCATTGCCATAAAAAAAAAATATATTGACTGACTAAACCCTTAATATTACATCCAGCCTCTAGATCTTAAGAAGATAATTTTTGTGGGATTGTTATTCACTTAATGAGGATCAGTGGTCGAGAGCTGATTGATGTCTCTACAAAATTCTTTAATCTTTTCCGTATCGATACAAAGTTAAATTTTTATTGGAGTAGCTTGACATCAGGTTTACTGACTAAATCCTTAATATTTAATACATCCAACCTCCTGATATCGAGAAGAGATTTCTTGTCACGTTTTGTTCACTTAATCAGTAGTGGACGATCGATAACTGATTGATGTTTCTACAAAATTCTTTAGATCTTATCTGTATCGATACAAGGTCTAATTTTTTATTGGATAAGCTTGATACATCAAGTTTTAATTGACTAAATCTTTAATATTACATCCAGCTTCTTGATCTTGAGAAGAGATCGCTTCTTCTTTCTTCTTCGAATCCAGATCCAAAAATTTACAATTTTTCTACCCAGTATCGGGCTACGTCCAGGGCTTCAGTATTAGCAAGCCATAAATCATCAAGGGTGCACTTTGATGGACAGTTCATACATGTTCTTAGGTGGTCGGTGGTCTGTACCTCTTCACAGTCGCAGAGTACCTTGTCAGCATTTTTTATGCTCCATTTTGCCAGATTAGATTTAACGGGAGCAACACCAGTCCGCATGCGATTAAGGGTTCGCTATGCTTTCAATTCCAGGTTCATCCCTCGGGGCTGTTCTTGTCGGAGTGGGAAATTCGCTGGTGGTCCTATGCCTGTGTTGTGCATAAATCTTTTTCTAGATTTTAAGCCGCTAGTTCCATGGGGTTCCTCCAGATTGTGGAGAAGGTGTCTTTCATCAAACATTTGTTTGAATCTTTTGACATGTTGGGCTGCCTAGCGTCGATCTTTTGTGGAGGCAAAACCTGCAGTCTACTATAGTAAGGATACCGGGGTAGGTTTCATGCAGCCAATCCCAATTGGGCATGTCTCATTTAGTGTGGTTGTGACCTGTTTCGCATGTTTAGACCTGCTTTACACTGGACAAGGGTATTCCGCTCTCGAAAAACCCAAAGCTTCCGCTGTACGAGTTTCTTTAGGAGGTTATTTCGGATCGTGACTTTGTGTCTGGTATTCTTGCAGTGGTCTTTATATGTTAATGACCTGTCGAGGACGACACCTAAGTATTTTGTTTTGTGTTTTTTCAGATTTTGTCCCTCCCAGGATACAGTAAGTTTTCTATGTGCTAAGTGCGTGTTTAGGTGGAAAGTATATACCTGGGTTTTAACAGGGTTCGGTTTTAGTGAGTTTTCTTTGTTGTATTGGCTCGACATTGAAGAGTAATGGAGCTAAGACATTTCCTTGGGGTAAACTGTTTTTCTGCGTTCGTCACTGCTCTTTTTCCCATCCAGCATTACATAAAACCTTCTATTAGATAAGAGCGACTCAAAGGTTTTTGTCAGTTTGTAGTCCATCAGAGTGCTGTAAGAGATTTAGATAGCGAGGCTTTATGGTTTATAGTATCATATGCAGCTGTAAGATCAACCAGAGCTACTCCCGTTATTTCTTTTTCTTCGAAATCCTCCTCTGTGAATTCTGTAAGGCTTAGTACTTGTCCTGTGCGTGAATTTCCTGGTCTAAAGCCAGCTTGTTGGGAATGAGTTTTAAGTCCAGATAATTTTGAATTCGGTTGAATATGAGGCGCTCATAGAGCTTGAACATGTGGCACAGCAGAGATATAGGGCGTTAGCTACTTGGGAGTTCCGGGTCTTTTCCAGGTTTGAGAAGGCTATTACTTTTGATTTTCGCCATGCTTTATGGATCTGGTAGGTAGACTTACAGTAATCAAATACCAGAGCCACTGTTTCGTGTTTTGCCCAAAATATTTTATCTGCTCTGTCAGAGTGTCATCTACCCCTGGCGACTTTTCGGTCTTCATAAGATCTATGCCATCTTGAAGTTCTATAAGTGTAAACAGGTCTCCCATCAGATTATTCTCACCTTTCCGTCGTCTTTCGATTTCTGTGGTTTTACTGCGGTGGTTGGTTTAACCGTTGGAAATGAGTTGATGCGCTACTTGGTTTGCTGTAATTGCGCATGGTTGTTTTATCTCTGTTGGGTTTCCGTTTAACTTCTTAATCATATTCCACGCCTCTTTGGTGCTATGAATTATATCAATCTTCTCCAGTGTCTCCATTCACCGTTTCTTTCTGGACTTACTAAGTATTACTTGCAGTTGTCTGGTATACTAATAAGTAGTGAAAACCAAAGTGACTCTAGCTTGAGTTTCGGGGCACGAAACCCCCAGAGGCAACGAAAGATTCGATGAAATAGTAAAAGCTGGCGCATCGAGCCCTTTGATGGGACCATAACCCTTTTGTGGAGTGCCCAGATCTACTATTAAGGCATCCGTTGCGAAATTGATAGCAACATGGAATGGTGGAGTGCCCAACCAGGACAGAGACAAACTAAGGCAGTCATTAAGACTTCCTCAGCAGAGCTCACAGCCACCGTAGAAAAGCTGCCACAATGGTGGTAGGATCATTTTCGACTGAAAAGACTCTTAAGTCTGATGGGCATGAAGCTGAAACCCTGTGTAAGTTCTTCCAAGAAGAAGAGGAAACTGCAACCCATTTTCTATGCCACTGTGAGGGAATCGTGAGGATAGATCGAAACCAATCCAGTAGTTACATCCTACAGTGAAGGGTCATTATCAAGGCTACGGAGTATAATTAGAGTTAACCAACTAGATGAGGGGCTCTAAAACCAGGGGATCTTACACTGAGGCAGTGGTAGACCATTTTGAAAACTCCCAGAAAAAAAATCTACTATTTTTCTTGGAAAAATGTTATTATGTGCTCGAAGACGATTTTTTTAGGTTTGGTGATTTACCTAATATTGATTCTAAACAAAGAGTTGTAAATAAAATAAATACAAATCCAGGTTCGTGTTTAAAAAAATAAAGTTGATAGAATAGCTTCACGTACAAAAAATTATGTGATAACACTGTCGACTCATCAATAGTTTGCTGTAATTTAACTTGCCTAGTATCTGGTACATCTGGGACAGTGAATTTATATTAAAAATCAAAAAAGGCAATTTTGTGGTCTCAGCAAAAATTTCAACTTTGTTTGAGGGAATTAATGATAATATTATTCTTGATTCCACAGAAAAATACAAAATGGTCATTTTCATAATTAGCCTATTGCAATGCATCTTTGTCGAGATCAAGACAATATTATTAAGCAAATCTCGTCCCATACAATTCTTTAAACATATCCTTTCAGCAGCTGCCATATATCGCAATCCTCCACGCAAGGCATATTTCTTCGGCATCGCCAACGATACCTAAACGTCAACACTTCCTGCAATCCTGCGAATCAAGGGCCATCAGCGCTGTCATTGACTTTTGTCCTGCGACCGGATGCGTGTTGATGCGATCCTATCGGAGGCGTACGCCGCTGTTCGCAGGAAAATTGCAGAAGAGGCACGTGCAGCGCGGAACGTGGCCGGTGGCCTTTCGCGGATTGGGTTACGTGATTTGGAAAGTTAATAGGGGCTGGGTCTGGAGAGCGACCCGGAAGTCGAGAGGATGCAGCAAATAGGGAGTATCGGGTTTTCGAGATTCCTTGCAGGATTAAAAGTGTGCGTTTCCGTGGATAAAAATGCATTATTAATACTATTGATCAGCGATTTTAGTGCTAAAATTACTCTTCCTGTATCTCTTTCAGAGCGCAAATGCAAAGCTTCGAAATAAGCTTAGCAAATCAACGAATTAAAAACACAGTTTCTAATTCTAATGCAGAGGGGGCGCTTTTACGTTTTCTAATACAATGAAAAAACAGTATGAGCTTTAGCTGAATTTCAATTCATCTGAATGCCGATAAGTATACGTTAATTTATAAAAAAATAATAGAGGTAAGAAACTTGACTAGTTGAACTCCCAGCAATCAGGAATCTGAATATTAACGACCACTCGAGGCCTGGTGGGTAATGCAGGATGTCATGTCTTCCTTCTAGCGATTGCTGGACAATGGTATCTGAAGAGAAAGAGGTGAGATAGTTGAGCATGGAAGAATTTCCCCAAAAGCAGATGTGGAGATACACTTGTCCTCATACAGAGCAGTAGTACCTGAGGACAGACTAAGATTGAAGAGAGCATACACACTGACCATCCCAACAATTTGGATACTGTCGGAATGTTAATTTATTTTGAAACTTGAAGATCAAATACTTGCACTACATGATATCAATAATAATAATAATAATGAATATCGCGGACGAATATGACCAAAATAATGCTTTATTTGGTGCCGTTCACCCATGTTCCGCAGATGTTTCCGTACATTTATCAAGCAATTTTAAATTTTCTTTATTCAATAATAGTTCGACAGAATAGAGTATTTGTAGTTAAATAATTGCTTTAATGTTTTCATAACTGTTTTAGCTTCGTTTAATATTTACCTTTAATATTTTTTATTGACAAAAGTTGAAAATATTTGCTTAATATCTTTTGCCTATCCATATCCACCAAACCAATTAACACACCTTTACCTTTGCAGAGCCAAACTTACTATCATCGATCGCGGACCTCTAGATGTAGTATATACATAAACCCTTCTGGTCTTGATGGCACTTGTGCCGATCGGACGTTTCAATCAGGCCGTAACAAGGTACAAGCAACAAGGCATGTCGAACAACACATCCCGGCCGGTATTGCACCGGTTGCGATATGCGGCGCGTTAATCAGATTACCGGTGATAAATTACCGCTTGGCCCGGTCGGTAATAGATATCGCGAGCGGACTCACGAAGACGCCCACGCCTACTTCGTTCGATAAGACATGTTTGCGTCTGCTATCATGAGACGTAAAAGTATACTCTGTATAAAGTTACAGTAGAGTTTTCTATTGTGCAGCTGCAAAATTTCAGAGGGTTCTTAAGAAATACTTCTGCGTATCTAAATAAGACAAGGAGTTGTCGTCTAGTTTGGAAGTAAACTCCTTATCTGGGAAGTAATTCAATATAATTAGCCTTTAGGCTTTAAAAATATTTTAGCCCTTGTAAAATGTATGTAGCACGTAAGTCTTCGACCTTTTTAGACTTTTAGTAACGTATGGAACATGAGTTTAAGCCTTGAAATTTCGACTTAATTTTGAGGAAGCTAATTACCATAAGCCTCAAATGTATTCATGAACACGTCCAAACTTGAAATTTGCAAGAGTATCTATTGCTTAGTTAGACGTTTGCCCAAAAGTGAAACGCTTTCTGGAGACCGGTAAAAGGCAAAAAGTATTTGACTACACCACAGTACGAAGCTATTACCTCTGAATAATTCGAGAACGAGCCTGGCCAAAGTCTAGTAACACTGACGATACATTCGACAGCCAAACGCGTTTGAGATTTCGGAAACAATACCATAATGTCAAAGAGGATTTGGGCGCTAACCACCATATGTGGCCGAGATTATGACTTGTGGTGGTCCTCTTTGCTCTTGTAGGGTGCGTAACCCAGATGATGATGATGAGACAAAAACTCGCTTCGTACTAAAGATATGTCTAGCCCAGGTTAAGTATACATGAAGGTTTGTACTTAGGTTGCTAACTATGTTTAAATATATTTTACCAGAGGAGCGTGGTACGCATGACTATTCCTTGAAGATTTATCAGACGCGACCCGTTCGGTTTCATGAGACAAATTGAGGCTTCCTTGAAATACTTTTGAATTATGTTGAGGCTGGGAGAGTTACTTGGATTACTTTATAGAGCTGACTTTAATTCACTTATTTTTGATTATTCTTTTAACTGACGTGTTTTAAGAGAAGATTATTTGTGCATTCTCCGTAAAGGAACTAAATACGAAAGAGAGTTTAACCCCCCAGAGTATTTCCCGTTAAGGTACAAAATAACTCAGGTTGAACACCCAAGAGCCTTTCCCGTATAAGTACAAAATAGCTCTAGATGAACAGTGGGGTGAATTTGTTGCCAGAACGCTCCTTAAAGGATCCACGAACTGAACCAAGTTATCGTTTACTCGGACCGCTCGATATTTTATGCTAATATTTGTTGAAAGTTTACTGATTGTTTTTAAAACATGTTTAGATAATAATCATAATAATTATGTTTCAAGATCAAGCATAGAGTTCAAACTTTAGACCGAGTGTTATTTTTTAGTGAATACGATTTCTAGTTTATACTTGCCCCCTCCCTCGTGCATTGATCCCCAATGCAAAAATCTTTTAAGGTTAAAAAGTTCAAAAAGAAAACAATCTCCCTAGTAAATAAAGATTTGTTTGCGACTGTTCAAAAAAAAAAACTCTGTTACCGTAGAGACGATCAAAACTTATTTTTGATGAGTATGTTTAAAAGAGTGGAACCCGCTTAAATATTAACGAGTGATCCTCAATATTCGAATAGTCATATCGTTCCCCACATAATTAAATCTAAGTTAAGTTTGAGCACTATTCACTTTTGGTTCTGGCTCATAGCTTAGTTCGGTCCTGGATTTCAGATCCTTGTCGTGGATCTCCATTTGGCTGCCGTCCGTATATCTGACCGAACTGTGGGTCGACATTGAATAGCGCTCCAAGTACATGCAAAAAAATATAAACATAACATTAGTAAACAATATTGACACGTACCTCTTAGCCTAATAAATTCCCGTATATTATTTGTTAACATTAATATGCACCTATATATATGTTTTTCACTTGTTCTTTAATTAATGAGGCATACTAGAAATATATTTTTATCTTGTCATTCAATATCATTAGTTCGGCAATTATTATTAAAGATTATAATTATCATTGAAAGTATTATCTTATACTTTAGTACTATATTCGTATGTTTATATTATTTTATTCCGCAAGAAGTATTGGCAATTATGCTTCAATAGAAAATATTTGAACGATTATGTGTTGCTCTATCTAACTTATGTACTATTAGATTAACACAAGTATATGTGTTCTCCATATCCTTTTTTATCTATTCCCTTTCAAAAGATATGCTAAAATGTATGTACCACGTTGTTATACTTATTAAATTGTGTCATTAGCAATTTCTACACAATCTATTGTATTTGTGACGTCGTCGTCGATCGGTATAGAGTTTGTTGTTGAGTAGCCTTGTACTTGAGACAAATCATGGAAGTTTCAGGTACTTGTGCTTGTATTCCATTGCCGGTTTGCTGCTGTTGAAAAAAATAATATTTTATTAGCGAATGCTGACGCTTGATTTATTTGAATGTTTGGCCTTGTCTCGATAAACTAAAAGGATTTTTTATAATTATTGTATTTATTATAAGATCGATTGCTTGACCCCGTAACCGTTGACCAGTTTGTTTAGACCAATATTACAGTGGATATTTAATACATAAATATGGGTTATTTACACCTTTTGACTGCAATTATATTGCCTTAACTGATGATTTGAATTGGATATTAGTATTTTTAAGAATTATCCTTCCCAGATATGCGCACTCTCTAAGAAGGCTAATGTTTTTATTTTCGGTGTAGATTACCTCACACAAGTTACAAGTTTTTCGCTTATTTTAAATCTTTTAATCTAACTCTACGTATCTTGTCTCCATATTTTAACTATTTCTATGTATTCTCTATGTTTTGTGTTGGCCGACACTTTCGTGATTTATTCTCTTTAATATAACCTCATATTTTTAACTTTTAACTTATTTTCCTGTATTTCTACTACTACTCTAGTTTACTATCTTCTCATATACTGTCTACTTTTCCTTATAACTTTATATATGCCTAAATTAATTCTAATTTCATCTCCTAGGTCCTCATTTTGCCCAAGTGTCCGACTTATGATCTCCCCTATTAGGTACTTATCTGCGACAGTTGGCTGCAACGTTTCCTATACGACCTATATATCGTTTCGCTTTCTAGCTGTTCCTTTATTTTAATTCAATATTATAACTTTTTTACTCTCCATATTATCTCTTTTATTCTCCCATTTCTCTTTTAATTAAATGCCTATATTTTTTTTCTGTGACTTTCCCAGTAAGGTACTATCGTTAAACACTTGCATTTAAAATTATAACTTTTTCCCCTAGTTATATATCTCAATTTCTCAACTTCTTCCTTCAATACCTACGTGTTTTTTCAATGATTTTCCCGATAAGGTACTGTCGTTAACACTTGCATTTGAAATTATAACTCTGATCTTTAGTTACTCGAATCTCCATAAAAAAATTCTAACGCTTATGTTTCTTTTTTCCTCTACGATTTTCCCAATTAGGTACTTATCGTGAACATTTGCATTCTTCATCATTTCCTGTACTATCGTCCTCTACGCCACCTTATTAGTTTTTTGTTTCTGTGTGTATTTGCTTAGTTTTTGGTTACATCTTAATTACTTAGTTACGTGTTCCTTTTTGGTATTTTTTTTTCTTTTTTGTTTACTTTTTCCCTTGGTCCAGTTCGAAGTACTCCCTTAGTGTATTGTTTCTTTATAGTTTCTGGTTTCTTCTTAGATTTAAATTCCTTTCTTCTAGTTTCTGTTACCGTATGAACCTTAGATCATAGTTTTATATGACTTTCTCTATGTTTGGCGATATCTCTATTATGCTTTTTATATACTTTCTATGAAACTCTATTTTCATTTCTTAGTTCCTCGTATATTTTGCTTTTCCAATTATCTGACTTGTGAATTTCCCCTGTTTGGGACTTCTTCTAAGATAGTTAAGTTTAACAATCCTTTATACGCCTTGTATATACTTATTTCTTGGTATATCCTTTATTTCCACGTTTCCTACTTCTTAAAAACTTCACCTTCCTTCTTCTGCTTTTTCTATTTGCTTGTTCCTCCGC